>JAXCLQ010031358.1:13755-26126 GCA_035584115.1 Cedrela odorata | reverse complement strand
AGAGAGAGAAGAGGAAATCGCAGAGAGAGAAGAGGAAATCGCAGAGAGAGAAAGCTTGGTGAGCTTATTAAAGCTCAAACCGAAGCTTACAAATCCCATACAAGCCGAAATCAGAATCATCACTCTGATGAGTGGACCACTTGTGGAACCAAGCTTGTTGCCGTCCTAGATTTCAGAATCAAAGGTGAGACATCTCATCTTTATTTTAATGTTCAACTTAATTTTGAAAGCTGAAACATGCATGTGTGTATGTCTAGATCAATTTGGGGCCTATTCTATAGGTTCATGAAGATGGCCATGGCTCCCTTGCGGCAGTCGCACGCCCGGAAGTTAATTTCGTGCATTGCACTTCCGCTGCCCACGGAAACAGAGCATGATGAGCTCACTATTTCGTTCATATTAATCAATTATGTTGTGGATGAATTGATTATGGAGATCAATTTTTTGTTGTTGATGATTCCATGGATAAGAATTTTGTATATAAACTGTTTTCAGGATTTTAAGATTTACAGGTAAGCTTTACAGGCTCTTTTGATACATTTTAGGTAATAAAGGATGTATAAAGAGGGTCTGTAGCGATTGTCACAGGTGGACCCCAAAGTCAGAGTATGACAAGTTCGGCTACTAGTGGAATGTAATTTACTTTACTATTTGTTTCTACTTCTTATAATTTAATGGAAGGTTCTTTAAAATGTTTTGAACTATTGGGATAGAAGAATGATGATATAATAGATTGGATATTATAATAATTAGTTGCTCTTTTTCTCTAAATGAATTAAATCTTAGTAATACTTTTTCATCTAAAGTTTCAACTAGTTTTGAAATCTCTTTTTGTACTAAGTTTCTAGGAGGTTAAGGGTTTTCTATTTTCCATACTTTTGGAACAGAAATTTCATTCCATTGAAGTAACTTTGGAGTATATGATGATATAGGAGTATTTTCATCTTCTGTTTTTCTAGCTAATATTATAGTTTCTCCTCTATAATCTTACAATAAACATCTAGGATTGAATTCAAAAGTTGTATATTTAAAATATACTTTATATAATAACAAATATCCATATTTACTATCCTTAAATTTAACATCTGGTAAATGAATATTTAAAACTAAAATATTTAATATGGTTGGATCATGTAAACTAACTTGAAAATTTGGAGCAACTCTAAAATATATTGCAGCATTACATAAGTTTGACAGTACAACTCCTGAAAGTGAATTTTGAAATTTGAGTAAAGTTTTATCTTATAGTAACATTAATACTGGAGAATCTAAACCAATTATGGATAATGGTTTTATAGCTATTTGAATAAGTCCAAAATGTATATAATTAAACCTTTTTTCTCTATATTTTTCTAATGCTATTTTATTTAATAATTTAATTTCTTTAAATTCATTTTATAATGATAAAGTTTTTTTGTATTCTTCGATTGAATAAGCAATTATGAAATCAAAAGTTCTTATCTTATAAATACTATAAGGTGAAACATAAGGTAGTCGATCATTAGCTATTATTTGACTAAAATTACTTATTTTGGACATTATTTCTGTAGAACTTATTGTCTTAGAGGACTCTTTGCCTTTAGAACCAAGTATTTTCTTCATTAATGAAGCCAAACCTTAAGTCTATTATTTTTCATAAATCTTAAAACACAGCAATTCTCAGGTCAAGGGAGCTATTAGAACACCTAGGTAATCTAACGGTCTTACAACCTTTCTCGAGTCTTACTGCCTGGTACGCCTGGCTTATCAATGTATAAATAGCTGTCACTGCTACTCACCCAACCTTTAAATAGTGTATCTTAAAAATATATGAACAATAATATTCCTAATGTATATTACCAACAAATCTGAACTAACTTGACTCTAATACCAAATAAGATCCAAGAATAAAGGAATAATAAAATCAAATCAAATTAAAATTTGGAATGAAAATTTTATTTAAATTTTAATTTAATACAAAGCAATGAAAATAAATTGAATAAGGAAAAAGAAAATTGAACTAGCAAAAATAAATAAACAAGAATTAAATGAAGCCATTGGGAATGAACTTTAAACTTACTTGATTATTATTGACAGCTTTGAAATTTAGAGAGATGTAAGTTGTAACCAGGGAAATTCAGGAGTTTACAATAATATGTTTTCTCTCAAATTGTCTATCTTCAACAATCCCTTAGAACTAGAATAAATAGCAATCCTCAACTAACTATTACAATTGAATTATTGTAACTAAATTATTACAAGATAAAGTAAAGATTTTTTTTGGATAATTGTTGGCTAACGTGGCACACTTGTCTCCACAAATGAAAAGCTAACTTGTCTTGTTGTTGAATAATTGGGGTAGCTGACTTGAATAATTGATCTTCATAAATCAAATAGGTCTTAGGGTCTATTAAAAGCATCTTTTAAATTATTTGATAGTGCTTGAGTCTTTGTCTAATTGATGGACTATCATTACCATTACTTCTTTTAACTTGTTTGTCTTTAATTTTTGTTTGCTAGATTCCAATGATGAGCTGGAAACCTTACTTTTTTTGAGTGGAGTAGGTGGAATAGTTAGTGGTAAAAAGCTGGATACCTCTTTTATTGCTTTTTAAGAACTTTTTCATCTTTAAACCATTGTTGGATAACTTAAGTAGAACATCTGGTGAGATCAAATTTGTCCTACCATTTGATTTTGAATTATGTTAAATCCTATTCTTTGAACATAAGGGTAAAGTAGTTATTTGTATGACACTCATTTTACACATGTATAGTAATAGTTAGTTGACACATTAACGAGGCTAAGGTTACTTAAGTTAGCTCATGGTATGAGAATTTAATGAATTAAGTGTGTTGAATTTAACATGTATTTGGGTTCTGTATGTTGCCCTACATTAAAGCATTCAGCGATCTTGCTAACCGGTTAGCGAGTAGAGTCAAGGGGCAATGCCTTTACAAGGGATTGAGGACAGAGCCCCCGAAAAGTAAATGAAATTAATACTAAGGAATGAAAATGAAAGGTCAAAATCTATTCTGAGCATAAAGATATCAATATTTGGAATGGAAGTATTGATACATTTTGAACAATGTATCGATATGTTAAGGTTACAGGTCAATGCTTAATGAAGGGATCGATACCTTTGATAACAAGTATCGATACCTTGTAAGTAAGTGAGTTGGGAAAAAATTAAAAAATGACTAGATCGATACATTCATCAAGAGTATCAATCCGTGGCAAAACAGAGAGTTTGAAATTAATTATAGGTTGAACCAGATCGATATATTCAACAAACTTATTGATACATTAAAAAGAGAATGATCGACACTCGGGGGCGATAGAATTTCCAGAATTGAATCCTTAAGGAATGAATCGATACCTCAACTAAAGGTATCGATACTTTATTTAAAAGTATCGATACTCCATGCAAATCTGGATAAATTTGGAATAACGACTTAGTCTTTTCATTCGCTCTTATAAATACCCAAAGGGCAAAACCATATCTAATCTTCTTCATTTACGTATTTTTCTCTTCTCTCTTTACGAAACACAATTTCTCTCATTCTCTCTCTCTCTCTCTCTCTCTTAGATTTCCTTGCAAATTCAAGCAAAACTCATAAGTTTTCTATTAAATCCAAAGCCCATATGATTTCTCTTCTCCTTTTCTACAAATTGATACCAAATGTGGGCTAGAACACACAAGATTCAACAAGAACGAAAGCTAGGGTTTTGAAACAATTTGAGGCTTTGCATTTAAAAGATAGTGTGAGGTTCCTACACACTACTACAGATTAAAAGTAAGTCTATTAACCCATTTCAAGGGCAATTTGTATGAATTTAAACATGTCGAAACCTAGGGTTACTATTCACCAAAAAGAATTACTTTTAATTGCATAGGAAATCTTGATACGTATAATGAAATGGTATGATTAGAAGTATATAATGATGGTATAAGTGATGGATAATAATTAAAATGTGTACTTTTCCATTTTCGAGTAAATGTTAGAGATTTGGTTCAAAAATGAGAAAATTGGAAATGAAAATAACCATGGGATTTTAGTGATGGAAATCAGATAAATGACCTTAGTTAGTTAAGCCTCGAGAAATGTGCATGTTTTAACTAAAGGAATTCAACTCTGTTATCCACACACATTGCATAAGATACATTTAAATTAAATACTTGAAAAACATGAGATTCATTATATATATATATATATATATTTATGTGATATTAGGTTCCGAGAACCCAAGTGATGTATTAAGTGGGCGCGAGGAGACATAGTGGGAGTGTTTGCTCTCCCTTAAGTAGTGAGTAAATTTATACATGCATAATTATGTAAATAGATTGCTTTTGATATCTATATGTATACATGTGTGTTAAATTGTTTAAAACAAAAATAATTACTGTTGTTTTATATTGATATTAGGTTGTTTTATATTATGGTCTGCAGTTAAATATTTTATTTGATATATATGTATACAATGGTCGAGGATGCCAAATTTAGTTTATATGATTTGTGAACAATGTTTGAAAATTTTACAGCCTAGGGAGGCCGAGTTGTGATTTACATGAATACAAATCTTGATTTGAAAATGAAATATTTTTAAATGCATATATATTGGTGATGTGAGGCCATTAAGGCTGGTTATTGATATATGGTCAGTGGGTCAGGTTATTTACTGTATATATAGGGTTGTAACCTATAGACAAACCTATGAGAGGTCGTGTAGGTTATTGGTGCTGCAGTGGGGCTGTATAAGGGAAGATAAGTCATGGTAAGCCCACTGTGAGTCATTATACGAATGTACAGTTATATAGAAACCATATGGATAGTCTTGGCGACTTGATAGGGATTTCTTGGATTTGATAGATACGACAAGGACAATTACTTTATCACCAAGTGACCACTCGAGCCAACATCAATGAGATGAGCTTGTTTTATAAATATATATTTTATATAAACTAAATAATTTTACAATGCATTGCATATGGTTTTAAGCATAACAAGCTCGCTGATAGATTTCGACATTACCTCGGCTAGGGTAGTGGTCAAGATAATATAACCAGCTCGTTATGGATGTTTTAAATAGATGCAGACCACCTTTACACTGTTTATAGTTATTGGTTATTCATGAAAATGAATATTTATGTATTTGAGCATATGTGAAGAATAAATCTAAATATCATGAATTAGAAATGTATGTGCATATATGTATATCTATGTATGTATGCGTTTACTTACTAAGTATCGTTGTATACTCACTTCTCAGAATTACAGCTTTTAAGTTAGAAGCGTTAGTCCTAACTGGACTTGTGGTAGCAGTGGAGAGCATGCGAAGCTCTAGGTAGGTGTTTCGACTTTTGACTCACGTGTATCACTTAAGTCCACTGGGTGTGTATATTTTGAATATGTATATTTTCAAATATGTAATTACTGGATATTTATTTCTTGGAGATTTGTTTTATGGTTGGAAATTGAAAAGAAATTGAACTCTGATGATTATATAAGAACTTATTATTTTGTTTAACCCATGTAAAATATTTTTGATTTGATATTTATATTGATTATGTATTTTATGAACGAATTGATTAAGGAGATCAATTCTTTGATGTTGGTAATCCCATATAAGGGAATTTAAATCATAAACTGTTTTTAGGTTTTTAGGTAATTGATTTGATAGTCTTACAGGCTCTTGTGATACATTCTGAATATAGAGGGTGTATCATGAGAGCCTGTGACGATTGTCACAAGTAGATCCCATAATTGAAACGTGACAAATTCCCTTAAAAGGGACAAATGTAAATTGAAAAAAATTTGTCAATAGTAAAATTTTAAGATAAGATCCATAGTAGGCTAAAATCTATGTGAAAATATATTTAAGGAATAAGGGGTTCATTTGGTACACCTGCATATTTTGAATAATAGGAAAATGATAACTTGGATATTTGGTTTGGGTAAAATTTTGTATTTATTGAAATAGGTCCAAAATAATACTACCATTAAACAAATTATGATGGCAAATTTTTTAGGTATTAAGTATCAAACAAGAAATTATATAAGTAATAATTTCTTGTGAGAATATTTTTCCAATTAAGAATAGGTCGAGTCCTTCTTTGTACTCTATATATGTGATTAGGTCTATTATTACTGTCACTATTAGTTTTAATATTTTATTTATCTTGTTTTGTAGTATTTTAATAGAAAAATAGAATGTCATAATTGAAAATTTAATTTGTAATACATTTTAAAATATATATATTATAAAAATACTTCAAATATTATTATCCAAAAATAGTAAAAACTATGTGTATTTACTCACTGTAATTATATTTTAAATTTTATGAAAGCATTTTAATTATTAAAAGAGAATTTTGATAATATATGTAAAAAAAAAAAACACATATTACAAATATGATTCCTTCATTAACAAAAATCATTAAAAATGAAGTGCACGAGATATGATTCCTTCGCTAACAAAAATCATTAAAAATGAAGTGCGCGAGAAAAATCATTAAAAATGAAGTGCGCGAGAAAGGCATGAAGTGATAACAAATAAAAGTTTGATTGAATACTAAATTTGCATACTACTTTTACTTTTATTTTTGCAGTCAAATTTGTTTCACTTTTCACTTTAAAAACCCTTCTAGCTAAAATCAAAATTTTTTTTAAGGGTTTTAGCCTCATCTATCTATGTTCTTCTTAGTTGGTTCCCCTTTGCCACCAAAGCTGCCGCGGTTAATATATTTCTTTATATTTTGGATCAAGCAACTTGGAAAAAATTCTGTCAAATAATTAAAAATGACTGCATGCACCTTAGCCAACTCATTAATGTTCACTAATAAGGACGGATATGGAAAATAAGTGCTTGTATGAACAAACTCATATTATTGAGTTTACAAATTGCTATTTTATTAAAAAAAAAATATTATTATAGTCTTAATATTTTGAAATGATTTATAAAAATATTATATTTATTTTTTAATAAAAATTATATATATATATATATCATGTAAATATAAATACGTATATTTAGATAATGATACATAAATATATATACTTAAATAGATTTATGAGATAGAATTAGGTTAATATAAAAATTGTATTATTTTAAAAAATTATGTCAATTAATTAAAATAAATCTTTATTATATTTTTAAAAAATAAAATAAAATAAATTACATATATTCATAAGAAATTTTTTATTTAGTAAAGAAATATTGTTTTGTTTTATATCTTATAATCATTAATTAAATAAAAATATTAAATAATATTAATAAAAATTATCAATAAAAATAATATGAATAAAAATAAAATATTATGCAATATTTCTAATTAAATAAAATTAATTGTGTTTTTATTTTTGTACCCTCATTCCTTAACATATTCCTTTTGGTTGTTAGGATTAAATCGTATTTTAATTTTCTTATAAGTATTTAAATACATATTTGAAATAATTTATCTTTTTACACTAAGTACTTATATATTTGTGAATATATATATTATTAGTAGAAATATTTGTATTACAATTAATTAAAATCAATTAAAATAAAAATTAATTAAAATCTAATAGGTTATAATTTATCTAATTATAACCAAAATATTATGATAGGCCTTCTAGTACACTTAATTAACAAATAGATCCTAAATTCTTATTGAAATAATTAAAACACAATATAGTTTTAAATTACGTAATCTTATATTGTAATTTCAAATTTTATTTTATAAAAATATTTATTTATTAAAATAATTACATATTTTTAAAACAAATTACTTATAAAAACTCAATTAATACAGAATTTAATCGAAGAAGTTCAAATTAAAAATTACAACAAAAGCACCTTACACCTTTAATAAAGTTTAATTCCTTAATTTATGTCTAATTGACGAGTTTAAAGTTTAAAACAAAACTAACAGTATAAAGTTTTAAACTAAGTACAGTAACAAAAGCAACAGCTTCATTTCTTCATAGAATTAGAGAGAATCAAAAGCAAGCCCAAGGTGAAACTTCTTCATCCTTGCTGCCGGGTTCTTGCAGCTCCATTGCTTGCCTCGCATTGGTTGAAGACCGACCAGCTTGCCCAGAACTGCTGCCAACTTCTTGTCCATTGATCACTCCCTGCAAATGGTCTTTTTTAAATTTCATATTTGTAAGATTGAAAACGTGTTTGTTAACTTGTTTTCAAAACAGTATCTACGAAGACGTATTTGGTAATTTGTATAAAAAATTTTAAAAAGCTTGTACAACAGCAAGATCACCATGTAGTTAATTAATTAACTTCAATAATTCAACAAAAAGAAATACAACAATTGGAAAATAACATTCAAATTATACCTGTGCAGTTCTTGTATATCTTTCGATGTGCTCAAAACCGTTGCAAGCACTAGATTTAATCGTGAACCCTCTATTGTCCTTTCTTTTTTTTTCCATGGGAAACTTTTGAAACATCAATTCAGCATCCATAAGATCATCTCTATCCATATGCTCGAGAAAAGCAGGTGCTATTTTGCTCGACCATTTGCGATAGTTTTCTTCTATAGCATTCTTAACCTCCACCTCAAACTCAATTGCAGGATAGTTATTGATAAAGAACTCCTCGAAAACCGAATACAACTCGCTATCCTTAGCGATTAACTTCCTCTCCCCATTCTCAGTCCATGGCAACACAACAGAAACTTCAGTCTTATCTTGATCTTGATTGTATTTGTATTTGTGCTTAACTATAACATCCTTAACTTCGTGAAACAACCTAATGATTTTGTATTCCTCAGGATCTCTATATCCTATCTCATGCACCACCCCGGCGATTTTAACCAGTATTAGGAAAGGGAACATGGTAAATTTCCTGCATCAATTTTAACCAAGAATCATGCATCAAACAAGCTAAATCACCACAATTTTGAACACCAAGTAAAACCTTATCAAAGTAATCAACTATACGAAGACAACAAAATTACTCTAAATAAATCCCTTAACAAAAGAAATTACCCATATGCATGCCCTAATTTTCACATAACAAATACAATCACACTTCAAAATACACGCAACAAAGAAAAACCTGTTTGGACAACAAGAAAATCAAGTTTTCTTATTCAATTACAATTCGAAAGAACATATTTTTCACCAATACACAGAATAATATGAGTTAAAAACATATTAAACACTATAAACAAACATTAATATACACTTGATTAATCCAAACCCATGGCAGAAAAAAAAATTCGCAGAAATTTAATAAAACACTCAGAAGCTCTGGTTACTCACCTTTCGTTGGCCGTCGTTCCCAATACTCAGAAACTTCAATCGAAATCAACAGAAATTTGCTGTAAATGTTAGAGTTTTGGAGCACTCGTATGTTCGGACGTCTTCCCCCTGCAACGAAACGAAGATGTCTTTGCCAACTTTTAGTTTACACTTCCAAAAGATTACTTGAATTTGGACACGTGTCGCGCCTTTAAATAAGAAGACATTCAGAGAAAATTAGGGTAAAATATCTTTAGAAATTTAATTTATGTAATTATATTTTTTATTTGGGTGGTAATTGGTATTTATTATTTAACTTTAATATAAGTTTTTTTTTAATTTAAATAGGATATTTTATTTCGGAAAGTTAAGATCCTTTATTTATTGTTTTATTTAAATAGGATTATTTTTTAATATTTTTTATTTAAGTTATATTTTAAGAAAGTTAAAGATCTTTTATGTTATTAGGAATTATTATTTACTTGAAATTAAAAAAAACGAGCATAATTTTTTTTATAGATTACTAATAATAATCCTCACATTTCAAGAGATATATTTTTTAACGAGTAATACTACACATTCAAAGTAATTATTTCAAATTATATCTCAAATGGTAATGTGACTTTCACAGAGTATTGGACGATGAAATTTATAATTTGTTAAATAATTAATTAATATATTTTAATATTTAATTGATAAAATCTACATTATCGCTTGGGATGAAAGTTGAGATACAATTTAGTAAGTTTAATATTACCTATTTTTTGGAAGAAAGACTAGATTCATATAGTATCGAGTTATTATAAAGTAGGAATAAAATGAGGGGGAAATTGAAAATTTATGGGGCAAATGTTAAAGTACTAAAGTTGAAGATTTAAAATGTAAAATAAATTCATAATTTTAAGGAAAATTTTAAAATTTTAAAATATTAATAAATCTTATTTAAAAATTAAAATTAATATTTTCTTATTTAAATTGTATTAAAAAATATCGATTATTTACTTATTTTAAATTATTATTATTTACTTGAGAACAAAGAGATGCACTAAAATAAATTGTAATTTTCTTTCAACATTTTATAATATTTTCAATTAAGTAATTTTGCACACTTTGAATTTAGAGTTCACCCGTAACAATCGCCACAAACTCTCATGATATAATCTCTATACTCAGAATATACCAAAAGAGCCTGTAAAATTTTTTTCTCAAATTATCAAAAAACCTAAAAATAGTTTGTAAAATAATAGTTCTCATCCTTGGAATCATCATTAAAGAATTGATCATCTATGATTAATTCATCCATAACAATTATCAAATAATAAAATACACATTTTGAAAATCATTTCCATTCAGTTTAAACAAATCATAAAATAATTACATAATTATTTAGTTTACAAATATATTATAAAATTCGATTACATTTATTCAATGGAATAAACTACAAATGAGAGTCAAGATGAACCTATCCAAAGCGTAGTAAGCTCTCTACTGCTACCACTAGTTCAGTGAGTACTAGGATGCCTAACTTGAAAGCTGTAACAGTGAGAGATGAGTATACAACTATATTCAGTAAGTAAATAAAGTACATACATATATACATACATGAACACATATTTCCAAATCATGATATTGGGATTCACATTACCATATTCTTAAAAATAAATATATGCATTTCATTTAATCAAATTAACAGAAAATAATTCATTTGGTCTGCATACATTTGCAAATAATCAACCAGACTGGCCATACTTTCTCAATTGTTACCTTAGCTGAGGTAACGTCGAAATCTATTAGTGAGATTTCTATTTATAAAGCCATATGCAATTAAGTTCATGTAAATTAGAAAACTTATTTTTCATACTTTATAAAATCATTTATTTTTTGTAAAGTATGCAGTTATAAAAACACGCCCGTCTCACTGATGTTGGTCCCGAGTAATCACTTGGTGACACGAGCAATTATGCTCGACATAACCGTCAAATCCAAGATATCCTATTAAGTCACTAGAACTTTCCATAGGGTATTTATAATCGCACATACGTACATGGCTCACAATGGATTTGTCATAGTCTCTCCCCCTTATACCAGCCTCACTGCAGCTCTATCCAACTATGCGACCTCTCAATAGGTCTGTCCATAGGCTACCTCTCTGTATATACAGTAAAAATAGGCCCACTGGCCATATAACAATATCTGGCCTTACTGGCTTTATCACTATCATACATGCATAAAATAAATAATTTCTCAAACTATGATTTCAAATTATATAAAATAAATCTAGTCTCCTCGGCCATTTCAGCATGTATAACCAATAACATTTATTAGCAGACCAAAAATCAAATCTTTCCAATATTAGGTTAAATCATTTATAAACATATAAAAACATAATCATTTCAAGTTTCATTTTAATAATAAAATGCTTGTTTAACACACAACAATACATATATGTATAACACACATATATCAATATAATATTTATATATGTATAAATTTACTCACAAAAATGGAAGGGTAACCACTCCCACTACGGATCATCACGCTTACTAGGTCCTTCTCCTGAGTTCTTAGTGCCTAGATAACACACGTTGAATACTATCAATATTCAATTCCATTCACACTTATATAAATCCTTAATTTGATATGTAGATGCAGCAAAAATCCTTTCTTGGACTCCGTTCACCAGCAACGATCTTCTTCTTCTTTTCTTATATGTTAGCTTCGACTTGCGCTCGCAATCAAAAGCTATGGGGGTAAAAAACCAGTTGTTCGGCGAAAACCCTCTGACACTTAAGTTAGGGTTTTACTTATAAATATTTTTGAGAGAGAAAACCAAAGGAGAAAGAGAATGTATATATGCTCTAGGGTAGTTTTATCATGCGTATCTAGTAGCCATTAGTCTCTTTTTATAGATGTGAGTCTCTTAAACTTGGTAGAATTCTGTAGAATCTGGAAATAATAATCCTAGTGATATTTTAATTTTAACAATCACGGGAATTATATTTTGTAAGCATCGACATTTCGGAATTTATGGGATCTTGAGCCCTTCTTGCAGAGTATGTCTACTAGGCTAAGAATTCTTATTATAGAATAATCCGAAGAGACTTTAGGAAGGAAACGAATCCTTTAATGATACGTAATTGTAGTGAGGTCTC
>JAXCLQ010031358.1:0-13655 GCA_035584115.1 Cedrela odorata | reverse complement strand
CTTTATAAGCTGTGGTTGAAATCTTTATAAGCTGTGGCTGAGACTTTTACAAGCTGTGGCTGAGACCTTTATAAAGTAGTCTCGAAATGAGGTTCTAATCCGAGATCTTTGACATGACCTTAAGAGGTCTCAGCTTTTACTACTCTTGATATTCTTATTATCCCCTGGATATTTTTTCTTGGAATAAGCCAGGCCTCGAGATATTCCTCTGTTCTTCATGGAACTCTATTATGAACCTATAACTCATTGGGCTTTACTTAGGCTTTGGATTATATCCCTCGCATCAAGCCCTCTAGTTTTGAACAAACAATGGCTATTTGGCAAAAAATAAAGTACTCATTCAAAAAGACGTGCTTGCTCACTACCCTTAATTACTTAGCTTGAAACTCGCCAACTACCAATACGTGACAAAAGGTAACTATCTCTTGGGATTATAACGCCTTGGGCCCCTAGAGATCTAACTATGCCTAATGATAACCACCACCTTTTTTTAAATGAGATACATTCTTAACTTTTACTTTGGCGTGGTGATATCCTATCTCTTGATCTATAACGTGCATTGGCGGTTATGGTTTTTCCACTCTTTTAAATACTACACCTTTTACCTTTATACTTATTTCGGTTTCACCTTTACGCCGTTACTTTTCCTTTGTAAGTAATTTCAAAAGAAACAAAGCAATAATAGTTTAGTCTCAAATCTAAAAACTTTAAGCTCTTCTTTTAAGCAAATATAAATAGTAAATATCTTCTTCTTCTCTTCATTCCTTTGTAGTTGATTTTGTGGCATGATTGATAGATTAAGGAACTTAGTAAACATTTTATTAGGTTTAAAGACCTTTAGATTAACCCTCTTGAAGTGTTGATGACCTTTAAACAGCCTTTAACCCTTTATTTTTCTTCTGTGAAAAATAAAAAATGGTTTCTAAGGGAAACAACTCTAAAATAGGGCAAGCCGTCATTCCTGTTGATTCTCTTATTTCTATGAAGTGAGACCTAGCACAATTTGAGGCGGACAGATTCACTTCTATCATAACAGAGTTAGATTTAAAAGTGTACACTAAGTTATACAACTTCCCGAAAGAATCTATCTTAGGGTTTCAGAGGCAAACAGCTTCCAAGTTGTCTACTTGAGGGTGAGATAGCCTTCAATGAGGAATTTTTCCATGTAGGTGTTAGACTTCCCCTACAAAATTATTTTACCAAAATCCTTGCTTCTTTTGGCATCCCCTAGTATCAATTAAACTTAAATAGTTAAAGAGGCACGTTCTATGGCATCAAGTCTCAGACTTTGATCCCTCTCTTAAAGAGATTAAATATATGTACATACTAAAGAGAAATCCCATAAAAAGTCCTGGGTGATTTTACCTTCAAAACTGACTTGGTGAGATGAACCCCGTCACTGGTAACCCCACCTCCAACAAGAATTAGAAGAAAAAGTGATTTTTTGTTGAAGATAACTAGAACTTTACTGCATACTTTCATATGCCAATACCTTTTAAGGAAGCGATCTCTTAGAGTGTTAAGCCTACATTAAATCTTCGTAGCCAAGAGAGGGTGAGACTGGCTAGGTTATTAGCTTTTGGCCAGACCCTTTTGCTCTCAGAGGATGAGATAGTTACCTCGGGCCTCGTAGATTTTTGCGTATCCTGAAGCCAATTGGCCTCGAAAAAGGCCACTCTTCAAGGTACTCTTGAAATGGCTTGTCCTATAGTGTTAGGGCTATGGTATTTGATCTTGGTTTTATTTGTTCTTGCAGGTGAGATGGCCTCCAAAAATCTTACTCCTGATCCCTTTGAGATCTTACAGAGACTAGCTAAAGATAAAAGAGCTGAGAAGGCTCCTCAACCCCCAAGATTTCCCAAAAGGGTTCAACAAAGGCCTTAGGAGTTTTAAAGGCAACTGGCGCCTCCAGTTTGACTCACCCCCGGGTTCCCGCCAAAGGAGTAGTAATTCAAGGCCTAACACACCTACCTCAAGGTCTCTCTACTGACAAAGGAAAGGGGAAATGCAAGGCTGTAACTCTAGCCGCCGAGGAGAGAGCTAAGAAGAAAAAATAGATGTTCAACCAAACTGACAAGGAGTTGGCCAAACCGCAAGAGCTTCTTCCTAAGGATCTTTTTAAAGAGATGCAAGAATTTTTTGCTCACTTCCTCCCCTACATCAATCTGCAGGTTCAGAGTATTAGCCACAAGTTTACTGAGGATATAGTTGGGTTCTCGGGTGAGTCACTGCTGAATTTTCAACTGAAGTGGATGGGTTGGGTAAGTCATTTCAATCTTGCTTAGTGAATTAAACTTTGTAACTTGTTCTCTGATGATTTCATATGATATAGTTTTCAGCTTTTCTACTCTACCATGCTTCAGCACTGCGCCTTGGTAGATGACTTTTCCAAAGCTTTTAAGGTCGAAAGGAGAGCCAAAAAGGTAGAAAAAAAAACTTGGCAATTAAAAGGACTAAGTTCAAATCCGACCTCAGTAAGTTAGATCAGGAGTAGGAAGAGTTTCAGACTAGGGTGGCCACGGCTGAATCATCTAAGATTGAGATGAGTAGGAGGATCAAAGCTCTGGAGTCTGAGGTGAATGGCTTGAGGGAGGAGGGTATGAAGAGTCACCAAGATTTTGACAGGTAGTGCGAGGAGCTAAGGCAATGCCTAAACTCTGAGAGGCAACAGAATCTACTTTTAACCAAGCAGATTATTGAGAAGGATGAGAAGATGCAGGCTTGTGTTCTGGAAAGGGTCAGTCTGAGCTAAGGCAAGGTGAGTATCCTAATCTTGACCTCAGTTAGCTGTAAAAGGCCTTAGGGAGGGAGCCTTCACGTCAAGATAAGAAGTTTTTAAATGGTGTTCTTCCAGAAAGGGAAGAACATGTTAACTTGAAGATTGTGGGCATTCTTCTAGTGGAATCTCCTTCGGGTTCTCATACTACTTTACCTACTTCTGGTACAACCAAGCAGGTAAAGGTATCTTCTGCAGAGGTTATGTCGATCTCTTCCTCCCAACTGATTTCTTCTTCTTCAAGGCCCTTCCACTTCACGAGAAACTCCTTGTAGTTTAGTCTTCCCCTACCCTTCACTCGTTGCTCTGCTAGAATTTCTTCAACTTCTTTGGTAGTCTGTTTCTATGGTTACTCTTTGATCTCCTCTCTTGTAGGTTGATTAAGCGCAAAATCCTCCTTGTCGACGTGGTATGGCTTCAATCTGCTAACATGGAAGACCGGGTACATCTTCATTTAGGTTGGCGTCTCGACCTTATATGAGGCCTTCCTTACCATGGCAATGACTAGAACTGGGCCTTCATACTTCCGCATTAGTCTCTGATCTCGACTCCCCTAAAAGCGAATTTATTTTGGAATCAACCTAATCAGCACTAAATCCCCATGCTTGAACTCGAGCAGTCTTCTATTCTTGTATGTCCACTTCTTCATCCTAGCAGCGGCTTTCTCCAGATAGGCTCGAGCTATTTCGACGTTGGTTCTCTATTCCTTAGTGAAATTAAAAGCTCAAGGAACCTTTCCCTTATACTCCGTGATGGTGTGAGGTAGAAGTAGCTATTATTCTGTCACTACTTCAAATGGGCTTTGGTTTGTTAATGAGCTCTTTCTTACATTGAAGCAAAATTGTGCTACGTCAAGTAATTGCGTCCAATTCTTCTGGTTGGCATTTACAAAATGGCACAAACACTCTTCTAGCATCCCATTGAATCTCTCTGTCTGCCCATCAGTTTGGGGATGATAACTGGAAGAGATGTTCAACTGCGACCCAAGAAGTTAAAACAATTTGGACCAGAACGTTCCAACAAATCTGAGGTCCTAATTGCTCACAATGTATTGTGGTACTCCCCAATACTTCACTACGTGCTTAAAGAATAATCTCATTATTTCCTCTGCTCCTCAATATTTTAGGGCTGGTATAAAAGTGGCATACTTCGAAAACCTATCAACAACCACCAAAAAATAAGTTAAGTCACCTTCGATCTTCGGAAAATTGGTGATGAAGTCAAGCAAGACACTCCTCCACGGTCGGCTTGGCATATTCAACGGCTCTAGTAATCTTGGAGACTTTAACTTCTCCACCTTATCTTGTTGGCAGACAAGGTAGGTTTTGGTATACTCTATTACATCATCTCGCATTTGTGGCCAATACTAACCTTACTTTAACAAGGTGTACATTCTCTGCCATCCCGGATGACCCGCCCACAAAGTATCGTGACATTCCTTCAAAAAAGTTCTCCATAAATCTCCAGCTTTTGGAATATACAAACGACTGTCCTTTGTCTACAAGAGCCCATCTTTGATGCAAAACCGGCAAGTCTTCCACTCTTCTACCAACTTCATAATCATGCGAAAGACTGGGTCCTTCTTCAAGTTTTCTCTGATGCGCTTACGAAGGGGTGTCAAAATCGTGATAGCTAACATGGTTGCCATCTTCCTTAAACTAGCGAGTTCTGATTTGTGGGTTAGAGCATCCGTCACTTTATTCAAGATCCTAACTTTGTACTCGAAGTAGAAGTTAAATTTCACCAAAAACTTTTACCATTTAGCTTGCTTTAGGGTCAACTTCGGCTGTGTAAGGAAGTGGCTCACAACAGTGTTTTCCGTCTTCACCACGAACTTAAACCCCAATAAGTAATACCTCCATATCCACAAGTAGTATAACACAACTAAGAGTTCTTTTTCTTGGGCTGTGTACCTTCGCTCCGGATCTGATAGCATTTGACTCTCATAAGCTACCGGATGGACCTCTTGCAATAAAACTCCCACCAAGGTGAAATCAAATACATCGATCTATACCTCAAACGGCTTTGTTACATTTGGAAGGCTAAGGACCGGATCTTTTATCATCGTTTCCTTTAAGCTGTCGAAGGCTCCTTTACACTTCTCAGACTACTCCCATGTTGCGCCATTCTTCAACAGCTCCATTAACTGTGCAACCTTCTTTGAATATCCCTCTACGAACTGCCGATAGTAGTTAGCTAATCCAAGGAAGGATCATAACTCTTTTATGCTCGTCGGCGTCCTCCAATCTTGAATAACCCTCACCTTGTTCAAATCCATCCGTATGAAACCTTACTCTATCACATGGCCAAGGAATTTGATATACTTCGGTACAAATGAACATTTTTCTTTCTTCATGAAGAGTTTATTGTCTTTCAACTTCTGAAATACCTTCGCCAAGTGCTCCTTATGCTTTTCCAAAGTTTTACTGTAGACCACGATATCATCAAGATAGACCACCACAAACTTGTCCAAATATTCATGGAATATATCATTCATCAATGTGTAAAAGCTTACAGGAGCATTTGTCAACCCGAACGGCATCACCAAAAACTCATACGATCCATATCAGGTGACGCACGTGGTCTTTGGTTCATCTCCCTCAACAATCCTCATCTAATGGTAGCCTAACCGTAAGTCTAGTTTTGTGAAGAACTTCGCCGCACTTAACTGATTAAACAAATCTGCTATCAGTGGAATGGGATAAATGTTGTAGACCGTTAGCTTGTTGAGAGCTCTATAGTCGATACATAACCGTAGGCTCCCATCTTACTTCTTCTAGAACAAGACTGGGGCTCTAAACGGTGCTTTTGAAGATCTAATGAAGCCGATCTCCAATAATTTATCCAATTATTTGCGAAATTTGGCTAGATCTTATGGGGCCATTCTGTAAGGGACACGTGAAGGTAGTTTTGCCTCGGGCACCAACTCGATCTAATGGTCGATTGCTCTCTTTGGTGGCAAGGTCTTGGGCAGTTGGTCTAGCATCACTTTAGCGAACACATTCAACATATCTACAATCTCCGATGGGGTCGGCTCTCCTTCCTTCTCCTCTACTAAGGTCTGAATAGCGATGAAGGAGGGTTTTCCTCTCTTAATCCCCTTATTAAATTGAAGGGCAGATTAGAGGTTTGCCTCAATTGGTTGCTTGACCTTAGCTGACACCATCGCGGGCCTTTCTCCTATGATCAACAACCCAGCAACAGATGGAATAGGGATTGTACCCTTCTCTAACAAGAAGTTCATTCCCAAGACAACATCAAAGTCATCCATCTGCACGGCTACAAGGTCTACCTGACCTTCCCAAGTGCCGATCTTTATCTGCACTTGCTTCACCAACCTACTCGTGGGTAAGGCTTTCGAGTTGATTGCTTTCATGCGGCCAACATCTACCTCAAGTTTCAACCCAAAGCGCTCCACTTCTAAAGCGAAAATGAAGTTTTGAGTGGCCATCATGTCTACCATAACGCTCCTCGCTATAATCTCATTTATTCGGGTGTCAACGTATAAAAGGCTTGTTCCTACAGCCTTTTTGTGCACAAATTGCTTCTTAAGAGCATTTAACATTCTCAAAGCCACCATGTGACTAGTTTCTTCTACTTCCTGATTGCCCTGAATTTCCTAGACTGTTTACTCCAATTACCATTCTCTCCCGACATGGTTAATGACCTTTTCTCTTGGGCATTACCATGGGCATTACCATGGGAGTAATCTGACAACCGTTCAGTAGCAACTTGTTCGGATGAGAGATCTTGCACCCTTTGTTGCTGAAGCTCAGTTCGGGCCCATGGCTAAAGGCCTTCCATGAAGTAGAACAATCAGTCATCTTCATCCATAGACCGAATATCAACATTAAACTCGCGAACTTCTTGACATTCTCACGGACTGTCCCAATTTGGGTCAACCCACATTGTTGTTTCCGAGCAAGATACGCCATATTTTTGGGGAGAAATTGGTTTTTCAATTCTCATTTCAAGTCCTCCCAGTTGTCAATTATGCAGCGTCCATCTTTAATTTCCTGATACTTCATCCTCTACCACAACTTGGCATTCCTGGACAAGTACATGGACGCCGTGGTCACCTTTACTTCTTCAGAATCTGCCTTTACAGCCCAAAAATATTACTCGATATCAAACAAAAAGTTTTCGAGTTCTTTGGCATCTCAGGTTCCTCCATAGTGCTTTGGTTCTGGTACCCTTATTCAGTGATATTCTTGGCTTAAAGTGACTCTTGGCTGAGTTACAAGGGCATGGGCAGCGAGATTTGCCCTTGTGTCTTCTAGTTATTCCCGCAGCTTATCCATTTCACCGCGATACTCCACTGCAAAGTCGGATGAAGTCGTTTGCACATCTGCAAGTTGTGTTTCCAACTCTTCGAGACGTCCACCACCAGATGCTTTGGTACTTGAGCTAGTGGCTTTTTATTCAAGTACACTTAATCGAGCACCCAAAGACTCAAGCAATCTTATGGTTCGTCTCAAGTCTTCAGTGTCGGATGAGCCCACTCTCTTTCGTGTCGCCTCCAAGACTCGTTGACGATTCTCGAACTCTATCCATTTTCCTTCGAGTGTATCCAATGCTCGTTGACGTTCTTTTAATTCTGTCCATTTTCTTTCGAAAGCGTCCAATCGGTTTGCTTTTGAAAAGCTAGCTTTTGTAGACATCTTTACTTTAACCTTGTGCTCTGATACCAACTGTCATGAACTGACCTCTCTCTTAAATGAAATTTGGATCCATGAGTCACTCACCATCACGTTGAACTAGTAAGTTAGCCTAAACAAGTTTCTGTACACAGCAAGCACAAGTAGGTTAGTTGTCTACAAAAGTAAGCAAGTAACGAACAATAATTGGAAACAAGCAAAGATTGTCTAACAATACATTCAAGCGCATATGCCACAAGCAAGCAAGTAACATCAAGCAAGCAATAAGCAAACAAGCATTGAACAACCAAGCATCACAACACATAGGACAAGCAAGATTGGACAATTAACGCAAGCGCTCATTTATTATAATCCAAGGATGGAGGAGTACACAATAAGTCCTCATTGGTACCTCTTCGACTTGCTGCATGGGCTCATTAATTGGCCCTAAACGAGCAAATAAGAGGGACCTTTACACTAGGCATCTATAAACTAAAATCTCCATATAGAAGTAGGATCAAGAAACTATGGAATGTCGAGCGATTGAAGTTGTATTGCCTTTGAGAATTACTAAAGATATATAAATTTTTTTTTCCCTAGAAATAAATAAATCTGTTGTTGTCCATCAATAAGATGTTTCTGACAATCAAGATACATTGATAAATGAACCCTCTAAGTCGATGAGCCAAGAAATTGAAGAATTTAGAGTAATATTATCCATAGCTTGAATAAGCCCTGAGCACGACCTCAAGACGTACAAGAGCAAGAATGGTTTCCAGATAGCTAAGTCCTATAATCATCTCGGGGTAATATTATCCATAGCTCAAATAAGCCTTGAGCACGATCTTAGAAAGAATAAAAGCGAAATGGTTCCCTGGTGATTAGATTTTACATTCATCTGAGGGTAATAATATCCATAAGCTCAAATAAGCTCTGAATAATATCTCAAGATGTAAAAAAGTAAAATGGTTCCTAAGCAATTACAGTTCTCTAATCATCTCAGAGTAATATTATCCATAAGCTCCTATAAGCCTTGAACACCACCTCATGATATATAAGAGCAAAATGGTACCTGAATTATTAAACTTTCCTATTTATCTCTGAGGTAATATTATTCACAGCTCGAGTAACCCCTGAAGTTGACCTCAAGATGTACAAGAGCAAAGTGATTCCCAGATGACTAAGTTCTCCATTTATTTCAGAGTAATACTATCCATATCTCAAATAAGCCCTTACCATGACCTCAGGTCGTATAAGAACAAAATGGTTCCTAAGCAACTAAAGTTTTTCAGTCATCTCAAGATAATATTATCCATAATTCAAATAAGTCCAGAGACTGACCTCAGGACATATAAAGAACGAAATGGTTCCTGAATGATTAAGTCATGCATCTCTCTCGGGACAACATTATCTACGGTCCAAATAAGCCCTGAGCATAGTCTTAAGACGTATAAGAGCACAAAAATCCTCAAATGGTTAACTTCTCGACTCATCTTAGGGTAATATTATCCCTAACTCGAATAAGCCCTAAGCATGATCTTGAGACATACAAGAGCAAAAATGGTTCTTATATAATCAGTTTTTATATTCATAGCCCAAATAAGTCCTGAACAGGATCTCAAGATGTACAAGTGTAGAAAGAGTACTCAGATAGTTATATTCAACCTTCGCCCAGGGGAGATAATATTCAAGACCTGATTAAATTCTCAAAGCAAAGCCCGAATGTAAAAGAAAAAATGGTTCCCAAATTATTATAATCAATAAATAAACTCATTAAAATTGGAAGGTTAAGTCCTGTCAACAACCAAAATGGTTCTTACTTGAAAATATTCTCTCTGAGATGTGGAGGTTAGAAGGTTGATTTTAAAGACACAAACTCTGTGTTATCAATTCAACTCAATTCAGATCAAATTTCTCTTCGGAGCATTCCCAATTTTTACAACAATTAAAATTATGCAAATTAAACTATGTGAGGAATATTGAAAGTGAAAAGAAAGTTAAGCAACGCTAGAATTCATATAAATCAAAAGTACTCTATTAATAATTGTGCAAAGTTCATTATATTACTTCTATATACATATATAAAAAAAATTAAAAAGAAGGAAAAAAAAACTAAGTCTACGGCTTAACTAGTCAAGTTGACTAGAAGGCTAGCTAGATCTGAAGGAGCAGTAGACGATGCGACAAAAGTCACTTCAGTAGGCTCGGAAGGAGTAGCTTCAATTAGTTCAGTAGAAGGCACATCAATCAACTCAACATGGGGAACAAAAGAAGTTTTCATATCAATGTAAGCATCCCCTTCAAGGAAAAGGTCAACCAAAGAGTCCTCATCATGGCATAGAGGATTACATCCTAAAACTTCATATAGCCAACGCAGGTCCAGATTTGAATATCGACTTTTGAATGTTTTACAAGTCAACCCCTTCATTGATTCGCTCAAAAATAAAGGCATCAACTGCTTCCTTGACCTCTTTAACCTTCTTGGCCAAAAGCACGTATCTCTTCCTCTTAGCTCCTAAACTTTGTTCTAGCTCCTGACATTTTTCCTTAGACTGTTGGTAAAGTCTCTAACATTCCTCTCTCGACTTGTTCAGCTCGGATTTGATGATGGCTACCCTCTTGCTAGACTCTCCCTAACCTGAAGTTCCTTCATCTCTCAAGCTCACTACGCCTTTTCAAAATCAAACTTGGTCCTCTAAGACCAAGTCTTTCTCTGCTCTAAAAGCCTTCTTATTAGACTCTAGTGACTTTAAGGAAACATCCTCAAAGATATCTTAGTACATCACGACCGCATATTGGATCTGAATCAATCAACATAAAAATTGATAAAACCTTAAAAGAAATAAAAGAAGTTTTTTCTCTTCCAAACACAAAATGAGGATCAACTTATCCTGCTTATCTACCATATAAAAAAATCCAAAAGTCTCAAAGCTAAAGTACCAGCAAGAGCCTCTGTATATTTAGGGCTCATCTCCATTACTTACTAGTTAATCTAATAGAGGAAATAGGCCAAGAATTCCCTCTTGTCCACAAGAAGGTCTTTTAGGAGGAGCTAAAGTGCCTCGGTGGTCTCTTCAGCTCTCTGTCTCGAAGAGTCCTTCTTTTGTCTCAACCATCCACCCTCTGCTGCTAAGACATCTTTCCTCTTGTCTTTCCCTTTACCTACCTTGAAAGCAAAATGAAGTGGCAAGTCACCTCGGATCACAACTCCTCTGCAATGAGTTGGAGCTGTGTTGAAACTGGAAGGCTCGACAACATTAGAGAGAGTTGACATCTCAACAGAGCTTTTGGGGGTAGAAAATCTAACCCCAAACTTTGAAACCTAGGAAGCTTTTTCAGCCTTCTTCCCTTTTACTAATTGCCTCAACACCTTAAGAGGGTTTAGTACAAACTTTTTTGGGGCCATTTCTCCTGCAAAACATGTGACACCGAGATCAAACAACACAATTCAAACACATGGAAGAGGAAGAACAAGATACTTATTAGTTTGGGTCTTTTCTAAAGCCAACAGGCTCTTAGACACACAAACATTTATAGGACCTGATAAAATTAGGTCATCATCCGAGAGAAGAGTCATCTGGCTAAATGTTGAGAATCTAGCCATCTCAACCCTTTACAAGCTTTGAGCATTCAATTCTAGTAACTTACTTGAGGTGGTTGCATCCCTAAAAAAATCTGTGCACCTGGATGTTGTTGTTGGGGTTCCAATCACCACCAATGAAGAACCACTTGTTCTTCTAGTCCTTATTGTATAACATATTGTCTGTTATCGTATTGCATTTCCCAGGTCAAGTTTGAAGGTAATACTACTCAAGGTTCTTTGCTGGATTCCTTTTCAAGAGGTACATATACTAAATTTGAGATTTGACTCAATAGGACGAATAAACCCAATAAAATACTCCAACTGTTGAGGTTTAGTTGGTAGGGCGCAATATTGAAGGACTCAAAGATTCTGGCAAAGTAATCTTGAAGGGAGAGTCTAGCTTTCAGGTGGAATAACTCTTCATTAAAAGAGATTTCTCTATTAAGAGAATAGCTAAGAAGCTCATCTTCCTCAAGAACCCTAAGGTAAACCTCTTTAAGGATGTTGTAACACCAGGTATAGGCTTCTAAGTCCTACTCTATAGTAAAAGAAGGGAGTTAGTCTGCTTTATATGGTATCAAGCTTTAGTCTGCTTTATATGGTATCAAGCTTCTTCCCTCCGGGATAAAGGAAGGGGCAAAAACGATTCCTAACTCTTCTTTAAAGTGGTTTCCCTTGAAGATAGCCTCATTATTGTTTGAAACAGAATTCATTTCTGCTCATAAGATAGAAAAATTAAACATTAAGAGCTACTCCAGGTCATCAATAACTCGTGAAGTATCTGCCTTAAATCTCTAACCCTAGAAAATTATCTAGTGTTTGCTTCAATTATGCCAAAAACACCAAAAATCTAACAAGAATAAAGGGTTACAAGGAATAATATAAACTTAATGGTTCTTGGTTGAGGAAGAAGAGGAACTTAGATGAATAATCCTTACTGGAAATTATAAGTCTTACTGCTATTAAGATATTAAGATTGCTTGCAAGGAGAAGAAGTTGCAGTATGAATTGAAGAAGAAGGGAATGAAAGAGTAAGAAAAATAGTATCTAAGAGAGCAAAGAAACCCTAGCCGTTAATGTGAAAGAAAGATCAAGGGATAAGGTAAAGCTACGTTGGATGAGAAGTTGGAGGATTGTCCTCGTAAATGTGAAGGAGATGGCATTCATGAGGGTTGAGAAGATCTTTTGGAACCAAAAACGACGTGATCTACTGAAACCAGTAGGGAATTGCCACATGGATAGAAGCTCACAGGTTTCAATTTAAACATTTAAATTTGGCGAATAGGCATGTCCTTTCAAATCAAACTTTTAGTTTTTGTCAAAACAGTTATTTTTTACTAAAACTTGTTGAAGATATGCCCTAAAACCAATCATGTCATATGGTTTAGGAATATCATTCCATTATATATATAATTATGTAATTAATTGTAAATAAGTTTACAATTAATAAAATGATTTTTATATTATTTTGCATGTTCAGATGCGAATATATATTGTATATATAAAATGCAAAATGAGATCTCGTGATGTATTATGATATCACGACTCTATCTACAAGGAATTATAGATATAAGGACAGAGTTTTGATTTGAATACATCCAAATTAGTTCCCGATTAAGGTAATGTCATATGGGACTATGACATTGCATGATTGGTATATTTTATACTACCAATGATTAGTATTAGATGCCAATAGTTGGGTGACAAGCCTCAAGTCACAAGAGCATAAACATGGGTAATGCATTGGAGAACATGTTACTGAACATGACCAAACATGACAAATCACACGAGTGATTATCCACAATCAATGATACGTCACACAGCCATACTAGTGTACCACTAGTCCTTTGACCTGAAGTGTCATGGCTACCCTCCGCACTGAAGCACATCGTTCACTTGTGTATATCGCACTAGGCTAACCACGCCTAGTGAAAGAAGCTTACTAGCAATATGTTTAAGTATATGAAAACATGTGATAGCCAAAATGGAATCTGCTAGCTCAGATTTTAGAGCTTAAGATCCTAAGTAGAACTGTCATACACAGGAATAAAGTCTTTAGCCAAAGCATATATGTCTGAAAAGGTATTTCGCAGATATATGAATCTTGTATATGATTGAGGTTCTGATCCTATGATTGAGTTAGGAGTTTGACGATACCATGACTCGCACTAGATTGGGAGTCGATAACAGAGGGACTTTACTACATGCACATACATTCATTTATGTCTGGGGTTCATGACATCTTATTAGAGGTCGATTATGATCATTGGGAAGTTTAGATACAAAAAGTTGTACCAAAGTGATACGAAGAAGTTCGTATCTACCCATGTCCAATTCACAGCAAATCGAAGGATCACACATAATCGGTTACTTGGTGATGATGGCATTTGCTATTATACAATAATTATTAATTTGTTAATGATGTTGTTTCGATACTTTGATCGGATAACAATTTGATTCTTTATTGTAAAGAATATCTTTTCCGGTAAGGACGAGCTAGCACTCATATGCGTGGATAATATTTTGGTTAATTATGGGATTCCGTAAATATGATTTACGAATGTTATATTATGATATAATAATATAATACTGTAATATTGATTAAAGTATTAATATAATAATAATATCTTATAAGTAATTATTATAATATTGTATTATA
>JAXCLQ010031337.1:0-18788 GCA_035584115.1 Cedrela odorata | reverse complement strand
TTTTTTTGTGTTTCTTTCTGCATGGGAAGTCTCACTTTCTTCTGTAAACTGCTGTTCTTCCTATGGGAGATATTCCTGCAGCTGGGTCTCTGGTGCTAGTACGTACTGATGATTTGGGTTTTCATTTGTTCAAAGATATATGCTTATTGTATTTACAATCTGCTTTGTGGAGAAATGCTTCTTCTCCTCAATGCCGCAAAGAAACCGACGTTGACCTTTTTTCTGAAATCCTTGTTTTTGTAACAAAAACTAGGCCGTCCTGCCAATATTCATTATAAATTGCAATCAGATCGGTGGAGTCCGTGGAGATGATCACTACATTGAGGCCTGTCAGATTTCATTAATTCTAAAATCATAGTCTATCAATGACAGCAAATTCAGTGTAAATTAATAAATATTGGTCCATAGTAATCACAGACCGATGACGAGCAGCCTGATCCAGTTCTTGTTCTTTGAAAAAGAGGTGATCAAATTTGTAAGGATATGAAATTGAAGTAGTCTCCAACTCACTGCCAATATCAAATTTGTAAAGAAATCACCCGATTGAATATACATAATTAACATATACATCTTTCTGCACTGTCCTTCAAGCTCCCTGTGGCTAATTGAATTGGTCTAATTCTAAGTCATTATCAAATTGACAGTTGAAATATGTGTCTGGTGAGATATCTTGCATCAAACACATAAAAAAAATGAATTGAGATTCCTAAGAGGCGGGAGAGGAAGTTGACTTTAAAATGACAGAAAAGGCATCTTCGTTCTGGTCAGCCCTGGACACCTTTTAGTTTTAAGTTTTTAACATGTCACAGGTAATTTTAAAATCGGGTTGCTATCTAAGCGCAAATATCTTTGTCTGATCCTAAATGTTACTTGTATTCCTTGCTGACAACTACTTATGAAAATGAATTTGAAACTAGTTACATGCTTTTAAGGATATATTTATAATTATTGTGCATAAATTATCAAAATGTCCAAAACCAGGCAAGAAAATGAAACTTCACATCGAATGGCATTCATATATTGATTTTTTATTTAGATAAATACAAACACGAAAACATACAGATTGGTCATCGTCTCTAATCATTTCCAATCTTGCAGTACATAATATATCAATCCAGCATTCACTCAGTCCCAACATATAAAGCACAAACCATAACTGAGAGGACGTAAGAAAACAGCCACATTACCTTAATTACAGAATTTTCATCAAGAAAAGACATGTAGAATTCGAATCCAAACGTTACGAAGTTAATTTGATACAATCACTTGCTAGAGTGACACAGAATTTCTACGCAACCATATAATACAACCACACTGAAACCAACAAACAACCCAGGTGCTATAAGAGCAAAAGCTCTGCGCAACCCTTTTTTCACTCCGTCTGGCCTCGGCCTATTATTATTTTCGCCGGGCTGTGGTTGACCTTGAGCTTCGGCCTGCTGTTGAGCTTGAGCAGCGGCCTGTTGTTGATTATTAAGTCTCAATCGATGTTTCATAGTTACAAGTTCAGCTTCGTTTCCGTCTATCTCATCGCTAGCTCTGAGAATTGCATAAATAGTAATAAAGAAGGCGAATCCGTTAAGGAGGGTGGCAAATAGTGAGAGGACGAAGGGAATTCTCCAGTGACGACATTTGAGAGTAGAAGCTGAGGAAGTTGACCTAAGGATTACTCCTTGGAACACGAAATAAAGGTTTATAAGTAGAAGTGCTTTTGTTTCTAAGTTGTGGATTCTCTCCTCTTGCCTCTTTATGATTTCTTCCATGTCGTCTATCGCCCTTTGAGTGACATTGTTATTTTGTTGGGTTCCATTCATGAAGAAACTTTCTTAAGCTCTTCTGTCACACAGCAGACGAATTCTATGAGATCGATGTCTTCAATAGTTGAGCAGGAGAGAGTAGAAATAGATGGAGACGTGATGACTTGAGAGAATGTTTGTGTTACTAAAATATTCTGTTGGATTTAACATTTTAACTAGATCACTGATTAATTAATTTGATGGCTACTCTTCAACAACCCCATAAAATGAATTAACTAACCGAATGATACAAATACTAAATTATTCCTCACAAGTAATATTTTAATGTATTGGTGAGATCATTATGGGTAAAGTGCAGAAGTTCAAACCTCAGTTCAACAACATCAGATATTTTTGGCATTATGCTAAAGATGTTGAATAAAGGAAGAGAACAAAGGTGGGAGCAAGTATTTCCCTGAATTTCTATTTCTCCCTTGTGAATCCTCCACTTAGTTTGAGATACTAACGTTTTTACAAATATACAGGCATGGTGGTAGTCATTGCCTGTCTTGAACTGATTGGCCATTTTGTTTTGCAACATCGTGGCACCTACAAGGCGGCCTTCATGTTTGCCCCCATAGTGATTGTATGGTTATTTTCCATTGCTGCTATTGGCATCTATAATATCCTTAAGTGGAATCCAAGAGTATACCAGGCCCTTTCTCTCTATTATATTTACAAGTTCTTTAAAAACACAGGAAAAGATGGTTGGACTTCTCTTGCAGGAGTACTTTTATGTATAACTGGTAAATAAGGAATTTGGAATTATTTGATTTCAGTTTATATGCTTTGTAATTGCTGGATTCAAGTAAAAGTTTTCTTGTCAACTGCAGGAATTGAAGCTATATTTGCAGACCTTGGCCAATTCGCAGCTGGATCAATAGGGGTAGGCACTAACTGATAGTCACAGATACTTTTGGTTTTAATTAGTTATGTATTTTAACGATTCTTTTGTAGCATCTCTCGTCGCTCCTGAGAATTCCAGTGAAGGCTCTTGTTCGGTTTTGATTATTGATTTTTATATATATCCTTTACATTTCTACAAGAAACACCTTAACAACTTGTTATGATGTGCAGCTTGCATTTTGTTGTGTCATTTTCCCTTGTTTGGCGCGCCAATACATGGGACAGGCTGCATTTCTTTCGAAAAAAATTTCTGCCATACCTGTAAGCTTTTTTGCTTCAATACCAGGTAAGCCTTTCCAAAGATTAAGGTACCCTCTGAAATTTCCTTATTCCTCTTTTTTTACCGACTGATGGTTGTATGTGAGGCTTTTTAAAGCCCTTTACGCATAGTAGCGTTAAAGTGATTCTTGTTGAATATCGCTTCGGAACTCTTAAAAGCCTTCTAAAATACTCAAAATTTTACTTGTACGAGGTTCAAGCAAATTAGTGTCAAATATTTCCATTGCTTGAACACTTATCTTAATTACCTAGAGATATCATATGGCGAACCAGAGGTCCTCAAGGGGATAGCCTAGTCGGTTTGGCATCTTGCAGTGGAAGCAAGAGTGTAATGGTTTGAATCGGGGTGGTATTGGATGAGGCGCATCGTAATAATAATAAAAATAATAGTAAGGCAACCTACAGTGTCTTTTATTAATATGAGCTCATTATCCATGAATCCTCTTTTTTGTAGGTTCAATGTGATCAAGATTGATTAGAGTTTCTTAATTCATCATTTACTTCTGTAGTTCATCCATATAATAGCCTTTCTAGGAATCACTTTGCTATTTATTCTCCTAGAAATATATCATTTATTTATGTTTTTCTTAACAGAATGTTTTTGAAATGTTTTTAGATCCTCTGTTTTGGCCGGTTCTTGTCGTGGCAACTTTGGCTGCTATTGCTGCAAGTCAGGCTGCTATCTCTGCTACATTCTCAACTTTCAAACAGTGCTATGCATTAGGATGTCTTCCCCTTGTCAAGGTTGTATATAAATCAAGATGGACGCGTGGTCAGGTATACATCCCAGAGATAAATTTGGTCCTTATGATTCTCAGTTTGGCTGTTACAATTGGTTTTCGAGACACGAACAGTATAGCAATTGCTTATGGTAAGTCACCATTGGCCAAGGAAGTCTTGAAAATATTTAATTGGAAGCTCTCATTTTCTATGGGTGTGTGGAAATATGAGTAATTATCTAATTATCTTCTCATTCCTGCTAACCATGTATATGTACCAAAATAGAAATGACCAAATTATGTGGGATTCATTTGGGAATTTTTTTGAATTCTTTTCATCCAAAATTACGTTAATCATACGTACAGTTGTCTGGGAGGTGGAGACTTCTGTCAGGCTGGATAAAGGCGAAGCGCTGTAATCCATTCAAATCATAGCCTGAAAGCATTTGTTAACCAGTTTCTTTCTGTTGATAAGTATACCAGAAAGGTATCTGAAATGGTCGTAGAATAGCATTGTACTAAAGTTCTGCCCATGATGACTATTCTTTTTTGGTTGTTCCTGTTAGCTAGATGCATTGTATGGAATCTAATGAATATACTGAAGTCATTATTAATATTTGTTAGCTGGAGGCTGATGAATAAATATATTGAAGTCATCAATCATCCCTTTCTTAATTGAAAACTAATGTTCTATTTTAATTCTGGTATGACATGCATGGCTCTGACATTTGTAACAACGTGGTTGACATCTTTGGTCATCAACTTTGTATGGAATCAGAGTCTCATTTTTGCCCTTCTGTTTATCCAATTCTTTGGATCAATTGAGATCATCTACCTCTCATCAACTTGTGTGAAGATACATAAGGGTGGATGGGTTGCTCTGATGTTCACTGCAGTGTTTCTGGTCATTATGTATGTGTGGCATTACGGCAGTAGGAAGAGGTATTTATACGTTCTGCATAATAAAGTACCCTTGAAATGGATCCTCGGGCAGGGCCCTAGTCTTGGGATTGTTCGGGTCCCTGGGATTGGGCTCATCTTCACCGAGTTGGCGAATGGAGTCCCACCTACATTCTCTCAATTCTTAGCCAAACTACCAGCATTTTACCAAGTGATTGTATTTATGTGTTAAGACTGTTTCTGTTCCTTATGTCCCTCATAAAGAGCAGTATCTCATTGGCCGGATTGGCCCCAAATCTTACCGTATGTACCGCTGCATTGATCGGAACGGCTACAAAGATGTCCCAAACAATGGAGATGATTTTGAAAATGACATGGTGATGAGCATAGCACAATTTATCCAATTGGAAGCAGAAGGGTTAACAAATCTAGATGCTTCTGTGGATGGCTGGCTAGCAGTTGTGAGGACATCAGAGAAATTTGGGAAAAGATTGACGACGTCAGAATCTGATAATAAAGCAGAAAGTAGCAGTTCGAACCCCCGAATAACTGGGAGTAGCAGCAAATCACCAGCTCTACAGAAGTTGCAATTGATGTATGAGCAGGAATCACCTGACCTCAGCTACAGGCCACGAGTTCAGTTCAAGTTGCTGGGTACAAAATACAAGGATCTGCGAGTTAAGGAAGAGCTCTTGGAGCTTTTAGAAGCTAAATGTGCTGGTATTTCGTATATTATAGGTCATAATCGTATAAAGGCAAAATGGAATGCACCATTCTTGAAGAGGTTTTCGATCTATGTGGCCTACTCATTCTTGCATAAAAACTGCCAGTCACCTGCCGTATATTATTTCATTTGTGTGGCCGCCGGTCTATAATAAAAGTATTATTGGATGGTTATCATTTTGTTTTACAAGAAATCGAGATAGCGAAAACTCAAAGAGGAGGATTTATTGTGATGACGTCTGCCAGCTGGTGTCAACATCGCCAATTCAACATAGACCACAATTACACGACACTAACAAAATAAATTCTCGACGCTGACGGGGAAATTTCACTGGTTAAACATGTGAAATCCAATCCTCTCATTATATATCGGGAATAACAATATCCAAGTTTCGAGAAAAGATTATCCAGGTTTCCAAACACGCTCGTAAAGTCTTGTATTTGCTATTTTTCTCTCTTTCGCAGAAGAGAAAAGAGTGGCAGCTGTATCATAAGTTCATGTCAACTGCAAATCAACCACCACCGCCAAAGTTTGCCCCTTTTCAACTAACTTCCAAATAATTAGGGTTTTTGTGTATTTGAATTTTCAAATTCATTCATTCCAAGTGATAAATCATAGTGTACGATTTCCTCCCGATGCAAATAATAATAATAACACAAATAACAACTAGGGTTTTTCGTAACGGGAATCAATGTTGAGCTCTTGCTCTCGTTTTCTGCCTCACCGTCCAATTCTCTTACCGTCTGTTTCTAAACTAAGGGTTTCTAACCGACCCAGTGCCTTTTCTTTGAGCCGGGCTTCTCGGATCTTTGATTCCAGTTTTAAGTTCCCAAGAAATGTAAGTATTTGTTAAGTATACCAATTTTCTTAGTCAACTTCTGAAGTTTGAAGTTGTTAGATAGAATTTATTTTTCTTTTTCTTTCTTCTCTTTTCTGCGGTTTCTCAGCAATCAAACAGAAGATTAACTTCTTTTTTTTTCGCAAATTTTTTAAGTTTTGAATTTGAATTAGAGTTAGTTACTTTTTTTTAATATAGGTTATCAAGCTTAACGTCAAACTTTAAAATTTATGCTTTTCTTGCCTTATCTGCTCAGAAGCAAGCGTTTGCATAATGGTTTTACTGCAAGTACTGTAGATTTATTAGTTATGTAGCCTGTCATTGGTTTTTTTGTTAATTTGCTTTTGTTTTGCAGAAATGGAAAATTTCATGTTTTCGCCCCGAGGAAGTACCGCCTGAAAACTCAAAGCCTGAATATATAGAGCATTTTTTACAAGAGGAATTAGTGAAACCTGAAATCGATCAGTCAAACTCAGTTAAAAGAGATTTGGGTTCAACTCTTCGAGAGGTAATTTTAACATTTTCCCTTGATATTATTTAGTGGGTGTTGAATATTAAGTGATACTTTTTATCTGTATGTGTAGAACTTGCCATACTACGCAATTATTAACAGAAACATTATATTTGAAATTTGTGCCATAGAAAATGGTGCCTGTTATTGTGTCTGGTGGTGTTATATAGTTAGCATGGTATTTTAAGAGCAAAAGATGAAACTTTAGATAGGCCAGTGTATTGGTGATTTAGAACTTTGCAGGGGTTTCTCCAGTCTTGCATGTATTAGGAATTTTCTGTAATTTTTCTAGTTGTAAGTCAATATCTAGGAGAGTTGCAGTATTGTATTTGTAGTTACTGTAGCCATTAGACTTGCTGCATGGAGACCAATGAGCTTCATGTTGCATGATAAGTTACTTGAATTTTCCTTTGCTGTTAGATTTTATTATTAGTTGATCTATGAATCAACCATTCAAGGCGACAATCTAGACCTACATGCTGAACCAACAGCCATGATGTAGATGACCTGACATACTGATTTCATGGTAAACATGAATTATTAGGATTAGGGTGTGTGATTGAGTCACCAAAAGAAAATTTTAATAAATTTGAGTTATAGATTTGCTTCAGGTGAAGCAGAAGCAGTTTGCTTATAAAGTTCATTCTAGATGTAAAATGCTGTAGAATTGCGCTCATTGACTTTTGTGTATCCTTCTATTTAGTTAAATGGGGTGTCATCTTTTTGTTTCTTAAATGATTGAAACCAACCATTAGTTTTGAAATGAAGACAGCTTTGATTGATATGAAAAATTCGTGTTATTAAGATCAAAATAAATTCAAATATAGTATCAGATATTTCAGGATTTATCAATATTTTCGTTAATCAACTTGATTTTATTTCAGGCCGCAGATGCAGTTTTGAGAGCAAGTGGAAGCCAGTGGACTGTACCATGGACAGCAGAGACCATAATGCAAGTAAGTGTGTTCAACTTCTCTGCATCAATATAATACGGTAGGGTGATATATCATCAGGCATTGCATGCTGCCACTTGCTTTCTGGCTGTCACTTACCTCAAAGAACAATTTTTCATCATTGAATTTGAAAATGTGTTGCTTAAAGATGATGGAGGAAAAGAAGATATCTACAATAATCTTTGATTTTTATCCCAAAGATTATGACAATGATAATTGTTCATCTCCTAATCATCCTTCTAAAAGATGGACCTGGAATAAATAATTGAGTAATGAATTTTTAAACTTGGATAGACGGATTCCAATATGTTTATCAGTCGCATGATGTGCTGGTATTACTTAAGAATAGAAACAAAATAACCAATAGCAACAACAAATATTTAACCCTGATCATTGGTTTGAACTATTCAAATATAACCTAGATAGCCACTCTTTCTTTAAACCATTCTACTTAATATTTGGAATTGGTAAAAGCTGGCAATGAAATCTTGTATTGTGATGTAGGTAATGCTTCTCTGGGTTGCTGCATTCTGGTTTATAGGGTCTTGGGTGATTCCTTTTGCAGCCCATATAGCCGGTTTCAGTAAGGAATCTCTAACATTTAGAGGACAGGCCTTATTCAGCCTTGTGACTGATGTGACTGAAGGGCTTGCAGGAATTGCTATCCTCCATCGCTGCCTGTCTCGGTTTCATCCCCTTCCATCTGATTGGTTTAAGTTTAGCTTGAGGGGAAACTGGCAGCTTGATGTTGCATTGGGATGTCTAATGTTTCCTCTGGTCAATAGACTCTCACAATTCAACCTCAACCTATTGCCCCTTATGCCTTCTGCACCCGTGACCATCTCAAGTGTTGAGCAGTCAATAATGGCACGGGATCCTGTTGCAATGGCATTGTATGCAATAGTAGTTTCAGTATGTGCTCCTGTGTGGGAGGAGATTGTCTTTCGGGGATTCCTTCTCCCTTCCTTGACCAAGTACATGCCCGTATGGTGTGCGATACTGGTGAGTTCAGTTGCCTTTGCTCTGGCGCATTTCAATGTACAGAGAATGCTACCGCTTATATTTCTTGGTATGGTGATGGGTCTTGTATTTGCAAGATCAAGGAATCTGTTGCCTTCTATGCTCTTGCATAGCCTCTGGAATGGCTTTGTGTTCTTAGATTTGATGAGATAGTTTCTAGTTTTATAACATGTAGTTCAGTGCTTCATTGTTCCAATTTTGGCAATGCTGGGATTCGCGCAATTAAGGACAATGCGCCGTGCGCTTGAAGCTCCTTGCCAGACCAGAGGCCGCTTGCTTTGTTCCAGGAATTTTGATTGATTAACGTCCACAAAGATGTGTATATGTCCACCAAATGAACACAAGAAGTATCAGTTCACGCTGACATTTATTAATCCTGTAATGTTGTAAGAATTAGTCCATTACATTCTTTGTGCTATTGATTATATCAGAAGCAGGAATACAAAAAGAAAACAGACATGGGAGTGTTTTTCTTTTTTCTTTTGGTCTAATAGGGATTTTGGATGCCGACTTTTCAGAGTTATGTATCAATATGTTAAGATTAGCTTCTTCTTTTTTAAAAATAAATAAATAACTTTTTTTTCAAATTTTGCCAAGCTGCCAAGTTTTTATTGACGGATTGTACTCCAATGAAAAGTGCGGATGTATGATTACGATACCCTCATGGAGTGCTTACGTGGAACGACAAAATCTTAGTTTAAGTTTGCAGCCATTTAACAAACATGGGCAGTTAAAAGCTCGACAAAATATGCCATACGTTTAGACAATCCAATTAAGCATGGACTGGGCTCCAGTGAACACCTTTCACAAACTTGTGTAGGGGCTGGGCTCTGCTTGGAGCTTGATCCTCCTAGTGATTGTAAAAAAATTAAAAAATGACAAAAAGTTATGTGTTGTCAGAAGTGGGATTTGAACCCACGCCCTCTTTCGAAGACCAGAACTTGAGTCTGGCGCCTTAGACCACTCGGCCATCCTGACTTGGTTGATGTTTGGCTATTTTAATATAAAATTTTATCTTTACCAATAAAACATGTTTTAGTATTCCATGTCTACAGTCTACTTAGACCATGATACTTTGAAAGCTTTGTCCACAAGTAAGCTGTTGCCGCAAGTGAAGGGCATCCGAAGCTTTTCCTTGTCGAGAGTATTTGGTTTCTGTCTACATCTTCTTACGTCCGCTTTCACATAATATTGTTCCCTCCACTTAATTCTATTACAAAGTTGGCCAGACAAGTCTATTGGAACTCTTGAACGTTTCCAAACCAATTCAATAATTATGATATCGTGTCATCCTCGATAGCAATGATGCACTAATGCATCATGGCTCTACGTGTATGCCACATGATATATATTGATAATTGACATTACACCACATAAACTTTATTGATTCAACTCATTAAACCACCAAAAAAATTTGGTTTCCTTTTCGCAAGTTTGTAAATGAAATGAAGGTATGTGAAATGGGACACAGCCCCATATTGCATTCATACATGGAGTTCATCAATGTCTGAATTCTGAAACAACATTATAATCATCAAATTGAGCAGATCAGACCGACTGAGCCCATGATTAACCAAGCTTCCATACTTTCTCCATGAAAATTTGCTCCCCTGTTACCCTGTCTCAATGTCACGTGTAATACAGCTGTAGTTGGATGTGAATCCAAACTTTGCTTGCCCATTTTGACAGTGCTACAAGTACAAACATTCATCAATTCCTATTTTATTGAAATAAAGTCCAAGGGAGAGTTTTGGTAGCATTCCTGCTTTGTGAGGTAAGAGATTTCTGGGTACAGTTCTCTCGAACTACAGTTCTCATCATCTGGACAATCAAACGTCATCGGATAAACCGGTCCCATTTCTCATGAACGGCTGAGATGCAACTAAACACGTGCAAGTTGCAATGCAGAGCTTATCCGATTCGTATTTCGGCGCAAGTAACACAAACGGTTTATTTATGGTGTTTTGTAATTTTTTACGTCAAGTTCTCTCTAAGAGTCTAGTGGAACTGTAAAAACTGTCCAAAACCGAAACATAAACCACCAAATTACTGACACGTAAGCAATTTTGTGAACACTCGCCGAGCTCTTTTGCCTTTAAAAACTCAAAATCTAAGGGAGAAAACCTGAAAAAGCGGGAACTACACTACACCACCACTTCCTCCTCTCCTTGGCCGCCGCCTTGTGATTTATCGACAGATTCTTCATCCAGTTACTAAGCTGTTTTCCCGCGACTCTTACGTGGCTCTTGATCCGGTTGTTTCGCTCCTTACTCATAAACCACCGTATAAAAATTCAAGTAAGAGAAACTTCAGAAAAAGCGGTTGTATTTATCTCTGGCTTAACTCGGACTACTCTCGAGATTCAGTGTTCTGTCTAAATAAAAACATCAAATCTCATGTTGTTTTCTTTTTTCCTTTGAATGTTTTAACGTATATGATACATGTGTTTGTACATTAGACGAAACTAAGGATAATAAAAATCTATCTGGGTGTGTAAAAAGTTGGGAAGGTTTTTGTTGTCATAATAAAAAGAGATGGAGCAGAAACACGTACTGTTGTCGGCGTTGGGGGTGGGAGTCGGGGTGGGGGTAGGGCTAGGATTGGCATCTGGGCAAACTATGAGTAAATGGGCTGGAAACAATCCATCACCAAATGCTGTCACGCCAGAGAAGATGGAGAAAGAATTATTGCGACAGGTTGTTGATGGCAGAGAAAGCAAGGTTACGTTTGACGAATTCCCTTACTATCTCAGGTCAGATTGGATTCCCTTGCCTTGTATGTATATAGTTGCTTTATTTTCGTTATTTGGTTACAAGTGATGATAGTTTTTATTTCCGGAAGTGAGAGAACTAGTTTTGATAATGATATTGTTTTTGGCAATACTTGAGATTATAGTTCTTTCACACCATGTTTTCCACCTTGCTTTTGCTCTCCTTATTGCAAAATTACCTATTTTATTAGGTTTTCGGCAATACTTTTCTTGTTTTGTGAAAGTTATACGTATATAATCATTAATCAATGGCTCTTTAAGTAAAGGAAAGTACTTTCTTTGATTGTTGCATCTTTTTTGAGTCATTTCATGCGGACTCTGCTTTCTTTCCTTCCTTTGATTTGCTGTGAGATCCCAAATTTGTGTAATTATATTTTTCGGAAGCAAGACTAACTACTGATGAACATAAGAGTATGAATATCAAAGTTATCGAACGCTTTTCTTTTTGGTTTTCCTTTTCTATCCTGTTTTCCCTTCTTTGTTTCTAGTACATGGATAAAACTTTGATTTGGTTTGGTTTGATTATCAAACCGAAAATATAATTTTCTTTCAAGTTTCATATTAATCCTATAATTTCCGGGAAACTTTATTATAAGTTGAATTTTGTACTTGCCTGGGTCGAGGGCCTTGGGAATGGAATTGTCTTTCTGTGAAATTTAGAGTACAATATCCCTTTGGTTATTGTAATATTATTTTTGTGATTGAAAAAGGATTATACATGGCATATATAAATACTATAAATGCTGCAGTTTGTTGGGAAACTTTGGGCAGACTTGATCTTGATCTTGAATCACTCACCGTTCCTAGTTCCTATTATTATTAAACTAACCTTGTATTGACTGTCACATGCCTCGCTGCAGTTTTCTGAATTTACTCTATGCATTGAATTTCTTGGGTTTCTGACTTCTTTTTTATTCTTTACATCTTCTGGCTTGTAATAATACTCATTTTTATTTCTTCCAAAAAAAAAAGACTATTTTACTGAGATATTTTTCCATCATTGTACTTTTTCGGAAATTGATATTTCCCTTGTCTCATCTTCAGGATTTGAGCGGTAAATTTATGGGCCAATAATGTTTTCAACATTTTGATCCATTCTTGATTTGAGTTGTAGCTTGATTTATGCAAGTCTTGGTATCTATCCTACATGTAAAATTAAGTCTAGTCTGCCTTCTTCTTAATCCTTGGTTGCATCCTGAGAGTAAGTCATGCCTTAAAAGTAAAATGGAAAAGTAAGGGTAAATATTTGGTTGAATGGAAATAATTTAGAGGCGCATTTCCGCAGACTCTGACACTGTTAACTTAAAAAAGGCATTCTCTGAGTCCGTTTGTATCCAACCTTTAGTTTTGGACTGGGGGAAGAAGTACTTGCTTATTTTGCTGATTCATGTTACTTTGTTTGTGGAAGCTGTGACAATGAATATGATGGCGTTTGAATAATGAAAACCAAAAACCTTTATATCTGACAATTTTTTTATGAACTCTTTGGCGATTGAATAATCCTGCTTGTTTGGTTAATCTTAATTGTGCTTTCTCTGATGTCCTTGAATTCTTGATTGAGATGACAGTGAGCAGACTCGGGCGTTGCTAACAAGTGCTGCTTACGTTCATCTGAAACATGCTGAAGTTTCTAAGTATACGAGGAATCTTTCCCCAGCTAGTCAGGCTATACTGCTTTCAGGTCCTGCAGGTTGGTTAGATATTGTCTAAAACTGACATGGTTTACTTGTATGTTTGCAATCTTTTTCTTGAGAAAAGAATTCTAATTGCATTTTTCTTAACTTGAAGAACTTTACCAACAAATGCTGGCCAAGGCTTTAGCCCATTTCTTTGAAGCAAAGTTACTGCTGTTAGATGTAACTGATTTTTCTCTCAAGGTGAGTATCCAGTTGCATCATTTTCTTTTGCAAGTTCATGTTTTTCAATTTTGTTACATTTACAATTGAGAGGGTTTGTTTTGCTGCAGCTTCAGAGCAAATATGGTACTTCCAACAAAGAATCTGTAAGCCTTTCATCACTGATTATCAACATTATCTTATTGTTTGTACAAGGAACTAGATGAATTACCAGTTCAACTTCATGCTGTTTATTTTTTAAAATCTGTAATGTTCCTTACAGTCTTTCAAAAGGTCCATTTCAGAATCAACTCTGGAGCGACTATCTGACCTTTTTGGTTCATTTTCAATCCTTCCTCAGAAGGAGGAAACCAAAGGTATGGTAGAAACATATTTGCTTTATGTTCCTTTGTCGTACATAAACTAAATAATATATATAGGGGAAAATATTCCCTATCAAGATATCTTATTTACATTGCTCTTTGTTTTTGTTTAAAAACTTCGCTACTGTATATAGAATTGAGGATGTAGGAAGTTACTAGCTACAGTTAATGCTTAATTTCTGGACGTCATTTCTCTTAGATCATCTAGTGCTCATAGAATCTATAGTTCTTAACTCTGCTTCAGCCCTGACTTATAATTTCTGTTGCAGGCACATTACGGAGGCAAAGCAGCTGTGTGGATATTGCATCAAGGTATGGTAGGCTAGATTTATTGGTTAATCACTTGGAAATATGCAGATTGACTCTTTGGTTTGTTTTATTTATTCAAATTGTTTATACTGTCTTTGTTTTCTGTTGTTCAGGGGAATAGAAGGTTCTTGTAATCCTCCTAAGCTTCGCAGAAATGCCTCTGCCTCAGCTAACATCAATAACCTCGCTTCGCAGTCCCTTTCAAATTCAGGTTTCTTTTTCTTTTTCTATTGTTTTTCTCTTGAAACCAATTTGATAGGAAGTTTCTTACCTTAGATGTTTGGCATTGTTAATTTTTCTTCAATTTTGTAGGTACTCTAAAACGCACAAGCAGCTGGTCTTTCGATGAGAAGCTTTTGATACATTCTCTTTACAAGGTAAATATTATTTTGGAATACATTTTGTCACCAGTCAGTGATGTGCATCACTGAATTGTTAGGGATAACTTTGTGAATTACCTTATCACATAATACTTCATGAAAATAGTGAATGGTAAATTTAACTGATAAAATGACTGGCAGGTTCTGGTTTACGTATCAAAAACCAGTCCCATTGTGCTATATCTTAGAGATATCGAGAAGCTCTTATTTAGATCGCAAAGGACGTATAATTTGTTTCAGAAAATGATGAAGAAACTGTCTGGATCAGTGTTGATCCTTGGTTCGCATATTGTAGATCTAAGTAATGATTCTAGAGAGGTCGATGAGAGGCTAGCGGCCCTTTTTCCTTACAACATTGAGATTAGACCTCCAGATGATGAAAATCATCTTGTCAGCTGGAAGTCTCAATTGGAAGATGACATGAAAATGATCCAAGCTCAAGATAACAGAAACCATATCCTGGAAGTACTTTCAGCAAATGATCTTGATTGTGATGATCTGGATTCAATCGATGTTGCGGACACAATGGTTCTTAGTAACTACATAGAAGAGATTGTGGTATCAGCAATTTCTTATCATCTGATGAACAATAAGGATGCTGAATATAGAAATGGAAAACTAGTTATATCATCGAAAAGGTGAGATTGGTAATTCCCTTTTATCAAATGTTGGAGATTGCACCATATTCGTTACACGTACTAATTTATGTCAACTGTAAAACAGTTTGTCCCATGGATTGAGTATATTTCACGAAGACAAAGCCAGTGGAAAAGATACATTGAAGTTGGAAGCAAAAGTTGAAACATCTAAGGTTTTTCTACTATTCATAGCATACATACTGTCTGAAAGAGCTGAACTGGTAGGTTACTAATGTGACTTGTTGATTAATGACAGGAAGCAGGAAGAGCAGAGGCTGTCGGTGCAAAGCCAGAAGCTGAAGCCGAAGTTGTGAAACCTGAGAAAAAAAGTGAAACAGAAAAATCAGCTTCAGTGACAAAAACAGATGGTGACAATTTGGTGCCAGCAGCACCAAAAGCTCCAGTGAGCCCTCCTCTCGATATTTAGTATTATGGCTTCATGATATCAGATGAATTCACTAACACACATCAAAAACTTTCCCAAGATTGTAATTGAAATTTTAGAATCATTTTAAAATGTTGCAATAAAGAAAGGGAGTGAAAGAATACTTTTTACGTAACAGGAAGTTCCTCCTGACAATGAATTTGAGAAGCGCATAAGGCCTGAGTTCATACCAGCAAACGATATTAATGTTACATTTGCTGATATTGGAGCCTTGGAGGACGTCAAAGAATCTCTCCAGGAACTAGTGATGCTTCCTCTACAACGACCTGATCTCTTTAAAGGAGGGCTTTTAAAGCCTTGCAGGGGAATATTGCTCTTTGGGCCTCCTGGCACAGGGAAAACAATGCTGGCCAAGGCCATCGCCAAGGAAGCTGGAGCAAGCTTCATTAATGTATCCATGTCTACCATCACTTCTAAATGGTTTGGTGAAGATGAGAAGAATGTTCGAGCCTTATTCACGTTGGCAGCAAAGGTCTCCCCGACTATTATATTTGTAGATGAAGTTGATAGCATGCTTGGGCAGCGAACAAGAGTTGGGGAACATGAAGCAATGCGGAAGATAAAAAATGAGTTTATGACTCATTGGGATGGACTTATGACAAAGCCAGGTGAGCGCATACTTGTTCTTGCTGCAACCAACAGGCCATTCGACCTTGATGAAGCAATTATCAGGCGTTTTGAGAGAAGGTACAATACTGTGGTATATCTTATATCTTGATTGCATGAGTTTGCTATCAATCTTATCGTTTCATTCTTTTATCCTGCGTTCATTTTTGCTGTTACACAGAATTATGGTAGGACTTCCATCAGTAGAGAACAGGGAAATGATTTTGAAAACTTTATTGACCAAAGAAAAGGTGGACGAATGGCTAGACTTCAAGGAACTTGCAATGCTGACAGATGGATATACTGGAAGTGATATTAAGGTTTTTGTTTCTTGTTAAAGTTATTACCATTATTTAGTTTTGTGCGTACTTGGGTATTACTAACTGGGATGTTGCTGCTTGAAACAGAACCTGTGCACAACAGCTGCTTATCGGCCAGTCCGAGAGTTAATACAACAAGAGCGACTCAAGGATTTGGTTGGTGTCCAATTTTTCCTTGATTTATTTCTTGAATGTTAATGTTATTTAGAATTATAAAATTCAAGGCTCTGTCTTTTATGTGAAACTTGATTACACTATTAAAATTTTGGTTTTGTCCACAAACACAGGAGAAGAAGCAAAGAGCTGCAGAAGGGCAAAACACAGAAGAAGCTTCAGGTGTGAAAGAAGATGTTAAAGAGGAAAGAGTGATTACTCTGAGGCCACTAAACATGGTAGATTTTAGAGAGGCAAAGAATCAGGTAGAAGTTCTTTCTTGCATTATGAGACTCTGTTTGGTGTTCTATTTGGTATTATTGTGATTTGGCTTCGAATCCACAGCCAAAATAAAATCACTAACTGTCAAGGATAAGTGTGTGAGACATATTAGTTGTAAAGTAAAAAGTGATTGTGTATCATACAGTTAACGTTTTGCTTTCAAAGCACAGCAAAAGCACTATAGTCTTTCCAACTAATTCTAAGATTGTTATTTCCAAATTTCCCGTTGGTTATCTTATTTTTGCCTTCTCGGATGCAGGTCGCGGCTAGCTTTGCTGCTGAGGGATCTATAATGGGCGAGTTGAAACAGTGGAATGATCTGTATGGAGAAGGTGGTTCAAGGAAGAAGGAGCAGTTATCTTATTTCTTATAAGATTTTAAGGGATACAACAGCTTTACCACGCCAGTAGCATCACCAGTTTTCATGACGAAAACGGAACATCTGTGGCTAAAAGCTCTCTTCAATTAGTTCAATCTCTTTGTAGAAATGCCAAGTTAAGATAAATGGGCAAACAAAGATTGGCAGGTAAGTAACACAAGAGGATATGAAACCAGCACCATAATATGTACAACAATTATCCTGCAACATTTTGTTAGGTATGTGCGAGTGCAATCTTAGAATTATTTTGGAAATAAGCAAGAATAGCCACTGAAAGAAGTGGTTGTTTGATCTGGTTTGGTTGTATATCAGTAATGTTGATTGTAATATCCTAAATAGTTGTACTATAAGATGCTTCTGAAGTTATCAGAAAACTGATCGTTGTATTGTATGTATCATTCAACCGTTCTGTAGTGGTTGATTTGTAAGTGTAATTTTCTTGTAATCGACCGGGGGGGTTTCTTTGTTTTACTATAAGCCTCTAGTTCTACGATCACCGACGTGTGTAAGCGGTGTAGTTTGACGATCTTGTAACAGGTGTTGGATGTGGACGTACAATACACATCTTTGTGACACGCATTGGACAAAAGCCTACAAAAACAGTGTAAATGGCAATGCAACAAACAAATAGGTAAATGGGATGAAAATAAAATAAAATATTGCATTTGTCTAATGCGCTGCCAGCCACTCGTAGCTAGAAATGCTGGCAATGGGCCGACCCCATAGAAATTGAAGTTCATTAAGATCTCCTTAAAGGGTTGGGTCAGACCTACTTAAAAAATATGTTTTTTGATATGGCCCATAAAAATCGGCCCACGTAAATCATGTCAGGCCTAAAACAACTTACTGATTGATTGAGACAGATCGATATATTTAAATAAATTAATTAATATTTTTAAATTAAAAAATTCAAAAAAATTACAATTTAAACTAGATCGATATATTTAAATCAGATATTTCAAAAAAAAATTATAAATTAAATCAGATCAATATTTTTTTGTAGAAAAAAATTATAAATATTTGAAATTGACAAACGAATCGAAACATCCTTCAAACAGATTGATATTTGAATTCTAAAAATAAAATGAAAAAAATCTCCAAACAAATCAATTGTTATATGAAACTATACAGATCGATACATGACGAAAATTTTAAAACATAACAACTAATTTTTACATAATATTTTTTAAATAAAAGTCAAATTATCCGTTGAAAAAAATATTTAAAAAATATTTTACATTATAAATAAAACTTCTTTAATAAAAAAACTAAAATTTAAAAATTGAGATACATAAAAAACAATAAGTGAGTTATAAATTACAAAAAATGAAAATTTGTTATAAGTTTAAATTGTAAAATTAATTTTTTGAGAGAAAAACTTTTTTATATTATTTTAAAGATAATAAGTTATTTGAATTACACTCACTCATTCAAAAAAATTTATCTTTTAAGTTTCACTTCACCCTATTTAAAGTAAATTGTTGTGATTATTCTTCACTATTAAAAAAGAGTTGTAATTTAATTACACTTGATTCGAACTAAATAACGAGAGTAGTAAAACTTTGATGTAAAAATAATCTAAAAAAGTGAATATAAATCGTATTTACCGAACCACTATAAAATTTTAAAACTAGTTTCTCAT
>JAXCLQ010031327.1:0-10592 GCA_035584115.1 Cedrela odorata | reverse complement strand
ATTTCACATAGAAATGGGTAATAGTGTTAATTTGGTATTGGATTAAGCATTGTAAAGGTTGTATCTGTGATAATCTAAATTTATTGTGCATAATTGATGGACCAATATGTGAATTTCTATTGGATTTCATGTAGATTTTGGTATTCGATGAATATCGGGAATTTGATATGAAAATGTAAATTAGAATAAGATGGCCATGGGATTTCGTTGTTGGAAATTGAATTAATGGTCTCCGATAGCTAAGTCTCGGAATATGTATAAAATTAAGGGGTTTTTAGTTATTTTATTCACGAATATTGCTTTCTACGCATTATGTTGATTATATAAATAGTAAAATTTATAAGTAATGTATGTGTGATATTAGGCTACAAGGATCCAAGAGAAGGACCAAGTAGGTGCAAGGAATGTTAGTGGAGTGGTTACTTACCCCATACTGTGAGTAGATTCATACATACATAATTATGTAAATAAATTGTATGTGATATTTATATGTATGCTTGTGTGCTAAAAACAAGCTGTTTTCCGATTTAAACAAATTATGGAAATGCATACTGTTGTTGTGTATGATATTGGAATGGTTTATAAATGGTCTACTGTATAAAGTTTTATTTTTACATACATGCATGTAATGGCCAGGGAGGTTGAATTTGGATTGTATGCTTTAAGAACGTTGTTTAAAATGTAATGGTCGAGGAAGTCGGGTTTTGATTTACATGGTTGCATTATTGAACTGAAATGAGATGTTTTAATGCATGTATATTTTGGTGATGAGGCCGGTAAAGCTAAATGTTGTGATATAGCCAATGGGCCAGTTGTATGTCCTTTGGGCTTGCTTATTTACTGTATATACAGGGAGGTAGCCTATGGACGGATCCATGAGAGGCCGCACAGGTGAGTGAGCCACAATGAGGCTATATAAGGGAGGTTAAGTCGTGGTAAGCCCACTGTGTGCCATGCACATATGTGCGGTTATATAAATATCCTATGGCAAGTCCTGGCGGCTTGATAGGGATATCTTGGATTTGACGGATATGATGAAGACAGTCACTTCATCACCAAGTAACTACTCGAGGCCAACATCAGTAAGACGGGCTATTAATTTTATAAAGACATGTTTTATATGAAATAAATGATTTTTGAATGCCTAAGAAATAGTTTCCGTTTTATAAGATTACATTGCATATAATTTTATGTATAAAAGCTCACTGATGGATTTCGACGTTACTTCGGCCAAGGTAGTGGTCGGAATAGTATGGCCAGCCCAATTTGATTGTTTAAACTTAAGTGCAGACCAATTATTTATTTATCGTCATTTCTTGTACATGAACATTTATATATATATATATATATAGCATGGTAATAAATGAAAAATCTCAATATCTGAGATCTTGAAAATGTGTGTGCATGTATGTATATCTATGTATGTATGTATTTACTCACTGAGTATAGTTGTATACTCACCCTTCACAATTTCAGCTTTCAAGTTAAACGCATTAGATTTCGCAGGGCTAGTGGTAACAGTAGAGAACCCATGACGCACTATATAAGTTTCCCTCTTGACTCATTATGTACTTGGGTCCACTGGATATACTTATTTGGTAATATATTTTCATTTGAAAAATTATTAAATATTTGTAAAGTAAATGATTTAGTAAACATTAATGTTTTGTTCAACCCGAATGGAAAATAATTTCCATAATATTATTTATTTATTTGATATTGTTATGGATGAGTAGATCATAGAGATCAATTCTTTGATGGTGATCCCATGAATGGGATCTATTGTTTATAAATTATTTTCATGAAAAAAATGGATTAACAAAAAAGCATTACAGGCTATTTTGATACAGTCCAAATATAGAAGATGTATCATGAGGGTTTGTGTCGATTGTCACAAGTGGACCCCGGGTTTGAGGCGTGACACTCAATCTTGTGTGTAAAAAAGTATGTATTTATGTAGCAAAAAGGAATGAAGCTGATAAATTTAATTTTGTTAAGTTAAGGGTATTTTGGTTCAAAAATAACATATTTGGTTTGTTTAGTAAATGAATTAGTAAGGTGGTTAGTTAGGTCAAATGAATTATAAATGTGTCTATTTTTAAAATTTTCCCCTCAAACTTTTCAGACATATAGAATAAATAGTAAGATATAAGATGCATTAAAAAATTATGAATATGATAAACTTGTTTGTTTCTATCAATACTAAGATGAACACAGATTAATTTACACAGTTAATGATTATGATATACTTTAACTGCCAGTATAACTGTACATTCAACTTGAAAATCTAACGCAAATTTTGAAACGCTTAATGTTAACATGAAACGGCTATAAAATGAACTCAAAATGCAAGACATTGAACTTGAAACAATTGATATAAAACTAAAAACGAATTCCTTCATGGTGCACACAGCAATGTCATAGGGTGTGTTATGATGTAGATACCTGTACATTGAACTTGAAACACCAACGCGAATCTTAAAACCATCAATACAAAACTTGAAACATGTTTAAAATGAACTTGAAATGGAATATGTTGAATTTAAAACTCCAAAGCAAAAGTTGCAACATATAATTGAAACAAGCAACTCAAAACTTGAATTGTGTGACAAAAGAGTTGAAACAGATTCCTTCGGGGGCACATAATCATGTCGTGAAGTGTGTTTCAACGTGAGTAACTATATATTAAACTTGAAACACCAACTTAAATCTTGAAACCAACAACGCAAAACTTGAAATACCTTTGAAATGAACTTGAAACAAAATACGTTGGACTTAAAACTCCAACGCAAAGGCTAAAAGATATACTTGAAACGAGTAATGCACAACTTGAAACTTGTAACAAAGGAATTAAAACAAATTCTTTTGGAGTACACACAATCATGTCGTAGAGTGTATTTTGACGTGGGTACATATATATGGGACTTGAAACAACAATGCGAATCTTGAAACCAACAAACCGAAACTTAAAATGCATTTACAATGAATTTGAAATAGAGTACGTTGGACTTGAAACTCAACTCAAAAGTTGAAACATATATTTAAAACGAGCAATGTACAACTTGAAACATGCAAATGAGGTGTTGAAATAGATCATTCGAGGTGTACATATGTATGTTGTGGGATGTGTTTTGAAGTGAATCCCTATACATTAGACTTGAAAAACTATCACAAATTTTGAAACCAACAACCCTAAACTTGAAACAAATCTGAAATGTACTTAAAACAAAATACATTGGACATGTAATTCTAACTTAAAAATTGAAACAATTATAAAATGAACTTGAAATAAATACCATACAACTTGAAAGTATGACATAAATTTTAAAATAATTATTAAATAATTTTTTTATTAATTAATAATTATTAAATTATATTTTTTAATATTTTATTAATTATTTATATACTAATTTAATTATTGTGGGGATAATCCATTACAAAATCAATTGTTCTATTTTTTTTTTAACTGTTGGGATACTATTTGACAACGAAACAACAATTTAGTGTTTAATGCATCCGATGTAACAATCCATTATGTGTAGGCTACATCAACAAATTTGAATTATTACGCAAAGGCAATTGTTTGCCACATAACACAACAGGGACGAGGCAAAGGCAATTGTTTGTACCTTTCAATCGATTATTGTTCTGTACACAAACGTGGCCACACGATCTTGGTCTTCCGTGGGACCCGTAATTAATTAATCCTAATCCAAAATCATACTTTAATTGCTTCACCTACCTCTGCCGCGTACGAGGGGCAAAATGGCTCGTCTCTGATTACGATAGAATATTCGATAAATAATTTCTTAAATTTTAGAATCAAAATTTAATATAATTAATACGGTATCTTTTTTTCGATTCTAATTTAATAATATAATATTTTATTTATTAATTATTTTAATTATTTTAATTTTTAACTCTATAAAAAAATTTAAAAATTAAATTATAAAGATATTATATATATGACAAAAAATTGAGTGAATGAAAAAAAAAATTATTAAAGAAAATTGATATACGACAAATTAATTAAAAAATATTATATTATTATTCAAATTAATATTATACATCATTAAAAAAAGAAATTTAATTTTTTTATAATGATACAATTATAATTTTTTTATAATAATACAATTATATATCTAATAATATTATATCATATATATATATATTTATTTATTATAATTATTAATTTTTTAACAATTTTAAAATAAATATATATCACAATTTTATTAAATTATTATACAAATAATAAAATAAATTAAGTAAAATAAAATATTATAATACATTAATTAATTTTTTTCTATATAACTCAACGAATAAAAAGTATTCTTTTTAATAAACTATGTAATTTTATATAGTAATTTAATAATTAAAAGTTTGTATTTAAATATGACGTGGAATTTAATTTATTTTATTTAAAAAATAATTTTTTATTTTTAAATTAAATTAATTTTTTAATTTAATTTTTTTTCATAATTTTAAAAATTAAAATTTATATTAAAAAATTAATTTTTTTTAACTAAAATTTATTTTTAAAATAATCGATTTTAATTTGAAACTTATTTTCCCGACTTGTTGGTGCGGCTCCAGGTTCAATCAGAACGTTTCCTCACCCTACCTCTACATGAATGCATACATATATCGACACGCTGTCCAATGATTCATGCCTTTATCCTTTATACCATCAACGTCTATCATCAAATATCTTTGAGCTCCCGAGATTTTGGATTTCTTTCTGCCCTAGATTTGATTTCTATAATCTTTCGTATCATAGACTCAGATATTGATTTTATATTTTCTTAAATAAAAGAAATAATTTATTTATTTAAATTAAATAAATTCTTAGTTCTTATTAAAGCATTCACATTATCCTTATAATTTTCAATTTTTACTTCATAATTCAATGTAAGAATATTTAATTTAACACAAAAAAATATATATATTTAGTAATTTCAATAAAAATTAATGATAGATTTAATATTAAGTAAATTATATCTTTAATTCTGAAATTATGAAAACTTAAGGAACATAACATATTATTACCCATTCAGAATGTTAATTTAATTATGAAATTTATATATAATTAATCAATATGTGTGACATACATATATTTGAAGTTAATCTTTATTTGATAGATTTTATTAAAAACATGGCCTAAAATTTGTCATTAACAAAACAAAAGAAACAAAATATCGTTACACTATAATTTAAAATGACAAATGAGATTGACATCCTACCATTCCTCGAAACTGGCGTGTTTTTAAGCTGTCACACCCTTAAGAGATAGAAATATCACAAGATCAAATATACTCTAACATAATCTAACACTAAAATGGAATATACCACAAGATTCATCATTCACGATTTGATTCTTAATTTGCTGATTTTGATATGATACTCATTTGAGCAAAACCCTCGTTCAATTATCCAACAATCCCTAATTTTAATTTATATATTAATTAGAAAATTCCAAAAATAATGTATAATAATATATTTGTGTGTCTTTTATTTTAATATCAAAATAAATAAACTCAATTCCTACCTTATTAGTTACATCTCTAAAGAAAATATGATCATAAAACTAATAATTATATTAATAATGTTGATGTTGTTGTATAACTTTTTTAAGTTTTATAGTTCGAAATACTATAACAAATATTTTATTTATAGTATAAAAAATAAATTATATAAGTATAGGTTCAAACCTCGCTCACATTTAAATATATGAGTGTGATTTATTTTTAATCATATTTATTAAAAATATAAAAATTAAATCATTGTATACAATTTTTTCTAGCCAATTTTCTAGTGCGCGAAAATTGCAACCTCCCAAATAATGCAATTCTTAGACTGAGGAAATAAAATAATAATAGTAGTAATAATATTTTGCTTTGTACAATAACAATTAGACTGAATTCTTCAAAAATAAAAATAAAAATTGGAATTATAAATATCTAGGGTTGAATTGAAGGTACTACTTGTGCCTTGCCGACAGGCTAAAATCCAACTGCCATTCAATTAGGGACCCAATTCACCACCACCCATAACAAAATATTAAATGGACCAATTTCAGCCTTAACTTTATCAACCTTCCCTTTCTATATTTTTAAAAATGAAAATATTGAATTGAAATGTTGCCACGTTAAATTGTGACTTACCATAATTAATTGGAAGAAAAGGTCACAAAGTAATATGAATGCGAACTCATGGCCCATTGATAATTTCATGGGTCCATTATCCTTTAAAAAACATATCTTGTGTGTGTGTGTGTATATATTAGAAATGTAAAAAATTTCTTTTTCTTTTACTCTTATAAATTTTCGCATATTCCCATAAAAATATAAGATATGTGATAATAATATAATATTATTACATTAGTTTGTAATATAGTATTACTAATTAATTTGTCAAATTAATTTATTATGATAGTAATTAAAATTGATTAAAAAAAGAAATGAGAAACAATATTCAATTAGATGGATATATCAAAACCGTATTATTAGTTATTTTTTTTAGTTGTTAACTCATTCCATGTTCATTTCTTTAATAGGAATTAATCACCTCCAATATTTGTAAACTCGTGTTTTTGATTAAGTTATTGTCAACTATACATTCTTCTATTTTAGTATATAAGATCAATACATATACATATTCATATACTTATTAAGTTTACATTTCAAACAATTACTTCAAATTTTTTATTCTAAATAATAAGATAAAATAATAAATTATTTTAAAAATTATGAAAATTTATCATCCCGTATATTCGAGATGAAAAATTTAACGTCATTATTTAATAGTTGATATGAATACTATTACTCTATAATTTAATATCCTCATATTTGAAGTGATTATGATATTTTGAAAATTTTGAGGATATGATAAGTTTGACAATAACTAGTAACTACTCGTCATGTTTTTTTTTAAGCCAAGTTAATGGCATGTGATATGTTCTTCTAATTTGCGATGAAAATGTAATTTGGAGTGGGAAATATAGTGATATATAACAAAAAAAAAAAAAACCGATTTTATTAGCAATAATTAATTAAAAGAACAATCACATTATTATTAATTAATTGATCACGTAGCTTTTGCTTGTGATACCAACTATATTGTTATAACCTCATAAATTTAAATTAATAAAATTTATATAGAAATTTATATGTATAGTATTATGGTACATCAAAAAATTTATGAGACCCACATAATCAATCCGTCAAAACCGACAATCAAAAATATTTATTGTCACCCACAATTTCTTAATTATATTGGTAGCAAAAGCAAAGAAAACTCTTTGGCACTTGGGCCTTGGCCACCAATACTCAATAAATACACCCCCCCTTTTCTCAAACTATATCATCGCCAACACACCAAAATTATTCATTAATATATTTCTATCGTTTCTTCTTCTAGATATTTGCAGTTATGTCTGAGGAAAAACACCACCACCGCGGCCTTTTCCACCACCACAAGGATGAAGACAAGCCGGTTGACAGCGCCGTCTACTCCAACACCCCCTCCGGTTACTCTGAGTCAGCCACTGCTTACTATGACTCTGGCAACGATTACTCTGAGAAGCCCAGCGCTTATTCTGAGTCGGGCAACGCTTACTCTGAGAAGCCCAGCGCTTATTCTGAGTCAGGCAATGCTTACTCTAAGTCAGCCACTGCTTACTCTGACTCGGCCAACGCTTACTCTGAGAAGCCCAGCGCTTATTCTGAGTCGGGCAACGCTTACTCTGAATCAGCCACTGCTTACTCCGAGACTGCAGCTTACTCTAGCGACGTCCGGCCACCGGCAGTCGGTGATTATGACAAGAAGGTGGATGAGATTGATTACAAGAAGGAGGAGAAGCACCACAAGCATCTTGAACACATAGGAGAGCTTGGAACTGCTGGTGCTGGTGCTTTTGCATTGGTAACCTTTCATCACTTTGCTTTTTTGGGTTAATAATTTTTAAGAACAGTTTCATTTCTCATGCATGGAAGTGTTTTTTGACAGCATATGCTTTGAAAAGTTTCATTTATCAGACAACGATCAGCAAATATATAGCTGTTGCGTGAAACTAGGGTTTTGTGATCTGTTGTATGAAAATTGCTTTCGTGAAATATTAATTTTTTTGGTTGAATTTTGATGAACAGCATGAGAAGCACAAGGCAGAGAAAGATCCGGAGCATGCCCACAGGCACAAGATAGAGGAGGAGATCTCGGCAGCAGCCGCCGTCGGGGCCGGCGGATTTGCATTCCATGAGCACCACGAGAAGAAAGAAACCAAGGAAGAAGAAGAGGAAGCTCATGGAAAGAAGCACCACCATCTCTTCTAAGTGTGTGCTTAATTTAATAATAAATTAATTTCGTGTTTATGTTTCTTAATTATAATTATCAGTGGCAACTGCTTGCCCTAAATAATATTGAGTGTTGCGTGGGTGCTTCATGTAAAACCGGTGTTCTCTACGTTAATAAATTATTAAGATAATTTGTATGTTTTTATTATTAAATATTTGATCTTTTTGTATGATATTCATTTAATTGTTGAGTAGATGGATATGCACTTAATATGTAAAAGACTCGTGACAACAATGTCATTTTATTTCTAGACTCGTACAAAGTCAACATCTATAAAAATAACATTTAATATATAATATGGTTGAAAAGAATAACAAAATCGAGGATAGAGTTGAAATAGAATTAATTTATATCTTAATTCAACAATTCTATTGGCCATTTATGGCTTTGTTGCATGAATAATTTTACGGATAATTAATAATGTTGCGCTAAATTTTTACCACCTTAACAGTTAAAATTTAAGACTACATTTTTTTCATATAAACTTATTAACAGAATAAATATAATCAAAAAAAAGTATTTAAAAAATTATACTTTACTAAAAGACAGTCAGACCTAGTTCATATGAATAAGACTACTACAATCTTAAAAAAAAATTATTTTAAAATTATGAGGTTTTAAATCAATGTAGCATCCCAACTAGAATATCAACCTAAATTCTGAAAGAGTATCCTCTAAAAATTTTTCTCTATCACCCTATATACGATTTTCAAATATAACCTCATCAATTTATATATAAGATCAAAATATTCTCCTCATGATTCATATTACGAATTTATATATGTTTATATATATGTATACAAATCTAAAAGTCACAACAAGATAACAACTACGTCAACAAAATGAACTATAAATTCTTAAACTGTGCAGAATAAATGCCCACCACGTCAAATATGTTCAACTATTGAAATTGAGGAAGGCAATACCCTTGTTTTTTATCAATTACTTGAAAGAGGAAAAATCTAAAAAGAATGAAATTATACATTTCAATGAGTAGACCTGTTAAAATATTTTAATAAAATCATGATACAATAAAATATACAATTTTTAATATACAAGAACATTGAGAATAAAATCAATGTCACCCTTTTTAAGACAATGTTGTATCTCCAATAACCATATAAACAAATATCATTTAGATAAAAAGTTTTTATCATAATAAAAACAAATCATTTGTAGTAGAGTCATGTAGAACAATTTCATAATGATCAATCCATGTATCATGTTTTAGACTCCCCTTACTGTTATGTATAATTTCTATCCATAAACTAACCGTAAAAATTCATAGAAAGATGGCATACTAGTAACCGGCCCCAAAGGCATATGTGTAGTATGATGCACCCCCAAAGAGCTAATGTATTGGATAGGACTCTGTAGGTGGCTCCCGCTAAGAAAGCATAATACGCAGCTCCCAAATCCAACAAACAGAATAAGGAACTCTGGAGGTGGCTTCCACCGTGAAGGTATAGCACACAGCTCTCATATTCTAATTAACAGAATAAGAGACTCTAGATGTGGTTCTTACCGCGAAGGTATAGCACGCAGCTCTCATATTCCAATCAACAGAATAAGGGACTCTAGAGGTGGTTTCCACCCCAAATGTGTAGCACGCAGCTTCTATATTCTAATCACAAACATACTCTTATACACTAGGTTCGGTAGAGCCAAATCATATAATGCCATACATATACATCTCATCCATAAACATGTTCTTGTAAACCATATATATAAATCATATTAATAAATCATAAGAGTTATTATCAATTATACACTTGCTCAAAATAAAATTGAGAATATTTTTATAATTGAAAATCGTAAATCATGTTCACTTCTGTAAAATGCTTTCGTCTCATAAATCAATACGTATATATAAAGAAATAATTCAAAGTTCATATACATAATTAATTAAAATATGTCACATAAATTGTCTACTCATAAAAATCGTCGAATTTTTATATTTCACGATCCATGTCGTCTAGTTCTTCTCGCACACGAGGTGTATCTACATGATATATATATATATATATATATATATATATTAGTTAATAATTATCTATTCACATCATAAAATGCATGCTCAGATGATTTAGAATACCTAAATCCCTTTAACTTCTCATTTTCTTTTTCTTCCATAATTCATCCCTTTTTTTTCTCTCTCATTTTCTTTCTATTACTCAATTCTTTTCCATTGCTTTTCGTACTTTGCTCAAATATCATCAAAAATTAGTAATTAACCTCACATT
>JAXCLQ010031316.1:0-26156 GCA_035584115.1 Cedrela odorata | reverse complement strand
ATGCCAATATCGCATGTATGAAATGATTGTTGAAATGATGTCGATGTGTAAATGTTAATGAATGAAAATAATTTTATAGCTCTAGTCATTAGTTATTGTTTATTCTAAACTATTCAGAATTCTGTTTAACGCGCAATGTGCGTTTCTGTTTAACGTGCAATGCACGTTTCTGTTGGAATTGATATGAAAATGTCCGTTTTAAGCTGAACACGTGATCACGTTCTGAATCCTGGTCACCGTGGGTACAGGTGACACTAACTAACTAAGCCATTATGAAAATATTTGAAATATGAATGAATTTATGTGATATTAAAATGTTTGAGAATTCATTGATCAGTTTGTTGTGCAAATATGATTACTTTAAAAAGGAAAGAAATTTTGAAAAGTATTGAAAATGTTTTGATTGTTTAAATCCATCTGTTTTATACTGCATCAACATATAAAAACATGTATAGTTTATTTATTGAGATTTTATCTCACTTTTTATTGCAAAATTTTATTTTCTAGAGAATAATATTTGTGAAGGAGGAAAGGAGGCCTACATAGGTCGTTAGGCGTAGAAGAAATTTTATTGATTATCCGGTTGTTAGAAAGAAAGAGAAAAGATTCAGTACAGATGAGACACAGATAGAGGACAAGGAGTGCGTACTGTAGTCATTAGGGCACATGAGTCTGTCATGCATCCGAGAGTCATGTATGGTTTAGGTGTTAGCATATTGATAAAAAATATATTTATATCATTTGCATCATTTATTTCATTGTATAAATTTCTGTAATACATTGAAAGTTTTTGTATATCATTACCCGATTTACTGTATTAAGTGACTTATGAATTTACGATTAACAATATTTGTTTAATTAAAAATCAAATGTACGCATTCATACATGTAGAGAGAGTGAGGCTTAAGGTGACGGTAGAGTCCGTTACCTGCCGGTAGCATTTTCGGGTAGGGTGTGTTACAATTTGCATCCTTTTTTTCTAGTATGCATAATCGATCCTATTGAAGAATGGTGGCCTATTTGTGGATTGTCTCTTAACTATTTGTCCTTGGTTGCTGCTAGATGCCATTTTAATTTACTCCTCAAGGTTGTAAATCCTATTCAATTGAGTTAGGTTCTGATACTATTTGTTGTCCTAATTGACAATATGCAAGAGGAGGGTGAATTGAGTTCTTTAAAATTTAAGGCTTAAGATGTATGCAATGCACTAAAATTAATAAAATAGTAGAGAGAGAGCAAACACTAGATTTATAGTGGTTCAACAATATTGGTCTACGTTTACTCTCTCCGCTTTAGCTCACTACTGAGTTTCGACTATCTCCTTGTTTATATGGATCAAGTGAAACCTAATACAACTCCTTCTGAGGTGAAGGGTAATCGTACAACTTCTTTATCCGGGTGAAGGGTAACTCAATACAATCTTCATTTGATTTGGGTGAAGATAAACCCAATACACTACAATAATGTATTTATGTGTTTTATACCTTTACACTAGAGCTAATATATCAATAAGCTTGTACAATTGATTTTCTCTCACAAGAATAAGTGAATAAACAAATTTACATTAGAGAGAGAAAATTGTTCACATTAAAATTTCATATTGAATAATCACTAATACTCAAGAATGTACTCTATTATTCTCTTTTCCTTAAATTCTTATATTTATACTTATTCTCTTTGTGAAGTCATTTGTGTCCAACGGCTTGATTAGGTGCATTAAATATTCATTATAAATGCTGCAGAAGTTATCATTGGCCTTTAAATTGTCAGGAACTATCGATTCATTCTGTCAGTGTATCTATCTGTTTGTGTGAAAATTAACTCTGAGTTGGTCTTTAATCCTAAGTATCGATCTGTTCTTCTTTATGTATCGATTTGTTCTCATTTACATATCGATCTGGTTCACTTCGTAAATAATTTCATCTCTTTAGGATTACATGTATCGTTCTCGTCAGCTCAGGTATCGATCTCTTTTGCTTAAGTATTGACATGGTCTGCTTTGTAAATATTTTGCAACTCTTTAGAATTGCCATATATCGATCTCTTTAGCTTAAGCATCGATCTGATATGCTTTGTAAATATTTTATAACTCTCTAAAATTGCAAGTATCGATCTTCTGAACTTTGAAAGTTAATCTTTTTTGAAAATATCGTTTTGCTTTACTTAGGTATCGATATGTTTGACTTAGTGAATTTATCTGAGGCTACTGACTTGCAAGACATCATATATTCTTCTTTCAAGTATCGACCTTCTTCAAGTGTATTGATCTAATTGGTAAAGGTATCGATCTTCTCTACTTGTATCGATATGTTTTTTCCACGTATCGATCTAATTATCTAAAGTATCGATCCTGTTACACTTGATTCACACTTCTTACAAAAAATTTGTTTGAATTGATCATAAGTATATTCACACACAGTTTTCTTGATTTCCAACAAGTCTAAATCCATTTTATTATCATAAATTCATTCGACATTCCAATAGACTTAGTCATTATTGAAAACATATATTCACATATTATGATATCAACACTTTCCCATTTAAATTATTAACATGATATTATCACGAGTCGGGCAATTGATTTTGATTTCTTAGCATCCATAAATTTCCCGTGTCTAAGACAATTTGAGGATTTAGTTGGATAATTTGAATGTGTGGATACTTAATGCAATGATACGAACAATGACTACGAGGGCAAGTTAATTGCACTACAAGTATGTGATATCCAATATAATTTACATTGGTCCTTCGAGGATATACACAGAGGTTGATTCGATAGAGTCTTCTCCTACTACCACATTATCAGAAAGTACACTACGCCATATGCATTACTAGCAAAATGTAAATGGTAAATGGGTATTACAAGCTAGGTATAGGCATTTGGAACTGGGCGGAGGACAAGTACAACTGGTGGAATAGCTTGAGGAAGACTAATTGCGGACAGAGGACGTTTTTAAGCCTACTACTCTGGTACCTCCCGCAACATAGACTACATCCTTAGCCATATTGGAAGAGATTAAAACTGCACTCTCAGACGTGGTCGATTCAATTAGTATCTCGAGATTACTATCACGACCCAGATGCACGAGATTCAGGAGAGATTAAAGCGAGGAGAGCAGACATTACTACAATTAGAACAGTTAGTTCTCGCCTTTAGATCGGAGACTCGATAATTCATGGAGAGTTTATTGCAAGGACAGCTCCCACATATTATCAAGGATTTGTGTCTGTTTATCATGGTCCACGACCTTCCCTACCCAGATATCAGTCTTTTTATGGTTTACATCTCAGAATCGTGCTAGTTTGACTCATCTTGTCCCTATCGATAGTGATTATAGTAGTAGCCCTGAGTAGATCTTAGGATGTTTATGTTTTTGTGTTTGCTTTGTACTGAACAAAGTTATTTATTAATTTATATGAGTGTTTTTTTTTTATTAAAATTGCTTGATCACTTGATTGTCTTTGATGCCTTATTTGAATGCTAACAAAAAGAGGGAGAATAAATAAATTAACACAATTAAGGTAATCTAAAAAGGGTGAAAATTAACCATTAAGTTAAACTAATAAGGGGGAGCAAATATGAAATTAACATTGTTGCAAATATGAGAAAACCGTAAGAGGTAGCATAAATCTGAGTATTAATAATGCATTGTTTATGACATTGTTTTGTTATCATCAAAAAAGGGGAGATTAATGTGTTTATGTGTTTTTAATGATGAAAAAGATTGTTTTAATGATGAATAGATTGATGTGTATTGTTGGAGATATGCCCTAGAACCAATCATGTTATATGGTTCAGGGATATCATTCTATGTATATAAAATTATATAATTAATTATAAATTAGTTTACGGTTAATAAAATGACTTTTATATAATTTTACATGTTTAGTTGCTAATTTATATTATATATAAAATGCAGAATGAGATCCCGTGATGTATTATGATGTCAAAACTCTAACTGCAAAGAGTCCTAGATATGAGTATAGAGTCTATGATTTAAATACATCCAAATTAATTCCTAGTTGAAGTGATGTCATATAGGAATATGACATTGCATGACTGGCATGTTTGATGCTGCCAAAGATTAGTATTGGATGCTAATAGTTAAGTGATGAGTCTTATGTCACAAGAGCATAAACATGGATAATACATGGGAGAACGTGTTACTGAACATGACTGAATGTGACAAATCACATGGGTGATTATCCACAGTCAATGATATGTCATACAGCCGTACTAGTGTACCACTAATCTTTTGACCTGAGGTATCACAACTGCCCGCTATACTAAGGCACATCATTCACTTGTGTATATCGCATTGAGCAAGCCACGCCTAGTGAAAGAAGCTTGCTGGCAATGTATTTAAGTGAATGAAGACAAGTGATGACTAAGATAGAATCTACTGGCTCAGATGTTAGAGCTTGAGATCCTAGGTGGAACTGTCATATGTGAGAATAAAGTCTTTAACTAAAGCATTTATGTCCGGAAAGGTGTTTTGTAGATATATGAATCTTATATATGATTGAGGTTCTGATCCTATGATTAAGTTAGGGTTTGGCGATACCATGACTCGCACTCGATCGAGAGTTGACAGCAGAGGGACTTTACTACATTCATATACCACTATATAGGTTTATTCGGTATATTCATTGATATGTGTCTAGGGGTCATGGCATCTTACTAGAGATCACTCATGATCATTGGAAACTTTGGCTACAAAGAGTTGTATCGAAGAGATACAAAAGAGTTCGTATCCACTTATGTCTAGCTCACAATAAACCCAGACGATCACACACATTAATTGCTTACTTGATGATAATGGTAATTGCTATTATATAATAATAATTAATTAGGATATTGTACAAATACTTTGATCGGATAGCAATTTGATTCTTTATTGTAAAGAATAGATTTTTCGGCTATGACACGCTAACACTCGTATGCGTGGGAATGTTTCGGTTAATTATAGGATAACGTAAATATGATTTACGGATATTTTTATATTGATATATATATAGATATAATACTTTAATATTGACTAAAGTAATAATAAAAGAATAAATATCTATTATATTAATATAATAATAAATATCTTTTGTAATGACTACAAATATATATTATTAAAGTAATAATATATATATATTCACTCTCTCTCTCTATTGCTTTAATATATTTATATGATTAATATATTATTATTATTATATTAATTGGATTATTGTAATTGAACACAACAATCATTGCATGACACATGGATTGCTTTAATTTAATTAATGAATTGAGAGGCCAGTGGGTGATATAGGTTAGCTGTGCAGGAAGCAAGTGGGCAACTTGATTGTTGAAAAGAAAATACTTAAGTGTTAAGTGTAATACATAAGCATATGAGATGTTGCAGTCACTTCTCTTCCTTCACCTGAGAACTTCTTCTTCTTCTTCATTTTCTCTATATTTTCAATGAGCACTATTCTTGTGGGAAGCTTGGTTTGTGTTTAGTTTTGAACCAAAAACCAAAAGAGAGAAGAAAGAAGCTAGAGAGAGCAATCTTTGGTTTAGCTTAGTGAAGCTATAACCCATAGCTTGAAGATCCCACAATGAAATCGGAACCATCGTCACCGTCTCAGTGTGTGGATACGCTTGGAGGCAAGTGAGAAGATAGACTTACTGTTTTGGATCACTAATCAAAGAAGTACGACTTCTTAACTTTGTATTTATGTTTGACAAAGTTTTAAATCCCATAATATGCATATGTACATGTCTAGACTCGTTTGAGAGCATTTTCGGAGGTTTGTGAGATGGGCATGGCTTCCCTAGCTGCAGTTGTGTGCTCGAGAATTGATCCTGCATGTCGTACTTATGCCGCACATTGACAGGATTCCCTTTCATGTATCTTATTCTTTATGATGTCAATTTTAAAATGGATATTATTAAATGAGAATGATATGTATATGTTTTTGGTACATAAAAAAGTTTAAATGCATTTATATGTGTTTAAGTGTAAGGGAGATCGTGTATATATATTTTATTATGCAAAACTAAACAATTTCCTATGAGAAATCTGTGATTAATCCAACATGATCGATACATGAAGTTTTGAAGATCGATACATGTTTAAAGGAATGATACATGGAGTTCTAAAGATCAATACATGTTTAAATGATTGATACATGCAGTTTTGAAGATTGATACATATGGAAGAGGTCGATATACAGAGTTCAAAAGATTGACACAATAAGGTCAAAGACTTTTAAAGAAATTACTACTTAAACCAAATTAATATGTACAAGGAAAAAGATCAATACATTCAAGCATAGAGACTTCGAAAGAAATAATAACTTGGACCAGATCGATATCTTTCTCAAAACAGATTGATACAGTTAAGTCCGAAACTTTACAAGAAATTACAAGCTCTACCAAATCAATACCGTATCTAAAGAGATTGGCACTTTCAAATCAGAGACTTTAAAAATAATTATAAACTCTTGGATTGATATATGAAGAAGAACAAATCGATACTTTTTGCCGAAGAAAATTAGATATTTGAATTTAGACAAACGGATCAATACCTATGGCAAAATAGATCGATACTTGACGTCGATTTCAAATATAACGATACAATTTTCGAGCACAACGGCTAATTTCTATAGAATCTTTACTAAACGAAATTCAAACTATTTGTTGGAGAAAATATGAGGAAATCTTATGCACTATACATATAGCTCTCTTAACAAAGAAAAGAGGTTGGAAGAAATACAACAATTGATAGAAATTGAGAAACATCAAGAATCAACAAGTGAGCTACAAATTATAAATTTACATTTACATTTATTTTCTTATTTTAAGAGAAATTCTGTTGTGAGTTGAAATTGTAAATCAGTCATTTGAGAGGATAATCTTTTATATCATTTTTAGGATAATTTTCTAACTTAAGTTAAACTTCACCCATTCAAAGAAAGTTGTTATTTGGGTTACACTTCACCTGGATTAAAGCAAGTTGTTGTGGTTGCCCTTCACCGCTAAGAAAGAGTTGTAATTGGGTTACACTTGATCTAAATCAAACAAAGAGAATAGTAGAACCTCAGTGTGGAAATAATCCGAGAGAGTAGATGTAGGCCTCATTTGCCAAACCACTATAAAATTTTCAATTTGCTTTCTCATCTTCTTATCTTTTACATTTCAAGCATTTATAATTTGTTTATTTGATTGCTGCATATAATTACATATCACTACTTGAACAAAAGCATAGTTGAGTGATTTAATTTTTAATTCTTTTAACTTTTAATAAAACTTAATTCGCTACTTCTTGGGTGTGCCACCTGAGCCAACAATATGTTTTATGAATATGATGGCAAAATTTCATGTTGAAAAGTTCAACACAATCAACTTGCTCAATGAAAATGAGGATAAATGTAACATCCCAATTCTAAGAATGTTACCAGCAGGTGATAAGACTTCCCTATTACCTTAAGCTATTATTCCAGATAGCTATACCGAAGAGGGAGGTGAATTGGGTTATTTAAAAATTTTAAGCTTAATATAAATGCAATGCAGTACAATAAGTAAAAAGTAGAGAGAGAAATAGCAAACGCTGGATTTATAGTGGTTCGGCAATGTCCACCTATGTCCACTTATGTCCACTCTCTTAATTTTGGCTTACCACCGAGGTTCGACTATCTCCTTCTTTTTATGAGTCAAGTGAAACCCAAAATAGTATTATACTCGCTGCCACAAAAAGAAAAATAAGGTTAAGGAATTCGTTAAGGAAAGGAAAAAGTCCAGAGAGGATTGTGAAAAAAGAAAGGGGGTTAGTTTTTCTCAATTTGTTTTGCAAGAAAGTTAAAGACAGGTCGATATTAAGAGTTAGTACACCTATAATATGGAATTGGGAATTTTTGGTTGAAAATCGATAACTATAAGTGCTAGAAGTTTGATTAAATAAGGGAAGTTCCAAATGGGAATATAGAATTAAGTTGAAGATTGAGAACTGTGATACAAGATTTTATTCGATTAAGTCATTTGATCGAGTAACTGGTGTTATTAGGAAACTAATTGTCAAATTTTATGGTGCTGGTCTAGAAAATATGAATTGGGTTTTGGTAGTTTTAAATTGGTCTCGATGAGCTGAGAAGAAAATGAATTAAGATTAGAAAGAGAAATGATATTTGTAATAAATACAGTCTGGAAATATATCTGTAGGTGAGAACATGCATACGTAAGTGATTAAATTTGAGTTGGAAAACAAATACCTTAGTTGAAAATGCTCTTATGTTTATGTATATAAAATATGGGATAATACTTGATGTATACTTATATATTTTGTATTTGATGGCATTACAGATAGAGGTGTGATTTTTGGAGTACAAACAATTTAAGATTTCTGAAAATAAATTCATGGGTAATGCATTTAGATTGTTCCGTTGAATGTTGAAAGGATTACTAAAAACTAAATTATGTTACAATTAGAAACACTCTATCTATTTATGTGATGCAGAGGATTAAACTTATTGACAGATGTTTTAGTTTGCAAAATTTGGTGAATTTCTATTTGAGGTTTATAAAGATAGAAAAAGGTTGAGTTAAAGTATTAGAAAATGGAATTAAGAGGTTAGGTTTCTTTGAATATTATTATTGGGAGATATTCATCAGATTGATGAGTGGTTGAAAACATTAAACCCTTTTTGTAGTATATCAAATGGTGACTGAGGAAAGAAATTCTATGGCTATATTTCTAGGTTATCTTTACTGATATGAGATACTTAGTGTTGAACTCTCCTGTGTTAGAGTAGAGTGTGTGAATAAAAGTTGTATAATGTTAAGCTAATTGTGTTTACCCTTAAGGAAATAGAAGTGATACAAAATAGTTATGCAGACAATCAGAAGGAGAAGGTGTTGAGAAATAAAATTATACCAGTGATTTAGGGTTATAGAGAAACAATAATATAGAGGAAGTTACTAGGAAAACAAAAGCCTTCAAGTATTCCATAACATTAGTGAGTTTCTTATCCTATAAATTTTGAGGGTGTAGAATTGTAGAACCCACAAAATTTGGTGTAATTTAAGTTTATTTGATTTCGGTATTAGTGACGAATTCTGATGTATAAGGTTTCAAGGAAACTTGTTTAAGTTATGCATGTATAGTTAAACCGAGACATAGGCATAAAATGCCATAGGTATATATATAGATCTAAGTATGTGATCTTTTTCTCTTTTATTTTTATGATAATTACAAATAACATAAGGATTAAATTGAAGAGTTTTAAAAATTCAAAGAGTTAATAAGCAAAATTTCCATAATTTAAGGGAAAAAGTATAAATAGTGAAAGATGTGGGGCAATACTAAAATATTTATATTAAGGCCTAATAATACTACTAAGTCAAATCTAAAATATTACTAAATGAAGTCCAATATAATTAATAAAATTCAAAAGCAATTTAGATAAATAAAGGCCCAAATTATTAAATTAAAAACCAAGCCCAATTTCATGTTTTTAATCTACAAGTTTCTAGAATTTACTCCATTTGTTTAGCCAAATTTGAGATAAGAAGAGAAAGATACGTAGAAGAGAAAAGAAACAAAGGAGAAGTAAAAGACAAAAATGTGTTTTATAGGTCCAAATATGTTATGTTTATCCATTTAATTCTCTAGACTTTTCTACTTTTATTTAGACTAATTAAAACAAAGTAAAGAAAGAAAAGGGAAGTCAAATACGTAAAGCAAAGGAAGAATTGAGTAGAAAAACGTAAGCCAAAGGAAGACAAAGAGAGGACAAAACCGTGTGAATGGAGGAATAAGAAAACTGTGAAGCAAAGCAAAGGAAGCAAATCTTGGCCAAGAGAGAGATAAAGAAGTAGAAAAAGAAGGATAAAAGGAAGAGAAAGAGAAGATGAGGGGGAGAGAAATTGGTTTTCTACAGGTAAATGCATGGCATGGATATATATATATATGTGGTTTTGAAATTTTAATTCTTTTGTTTGCATTTATTTTATGTTGAAATGGTGTACAGAATGAATTTATGGTTGATTTTCAAAGTGTAAATGTATGAAATGATTTATATATATGTATGTGGGGTATTTGATGATGTGTGAAATAGTTGATGAGGAGTGTAATGGTGTTCTAGCAAATAGGTAATTTTGTATGTAGTTTTGAAGTTTTATTTGTGGTATATGTTAGTTTGATGCTTAATAAATGTTAAAAACAAGAAATTTGGATTGTTTAAGAGGTATAAATGTTGTGAATGATATATACATATGTGTGTGTGCTTGTTGATTGTCAAAGGAAGTGAAGTGGGTGTAAATTGATGGGTGAGAATGTTGAAATGGTGGGCTTTGAGTAGAAATTTTATGCGGTAGCAATTTGTGTTGAAATGATTAACTTATGGATGTGTTATGTTGCTGAAAATGGTGAGTTTAAGATGTATTTATATATAATGGTTGTGGCTGAAATGGTATTGAAAATAGGATAGAGAGTTTGGTATGAAAAGGGTGGTAAAAATCTTGTAGGTGTGGAAATGGTTGGTTGTATTTTTTAGGGGTGTTTTGAAAAATGATGCTTGACCATGTGAAAAGTGAGTGGTCATTGTATACTTAAATATGTGTGTTTCAACGATGGAAAAATGAAGAAATTAGGTGTGATAAATCATGAGTTTAGTGGCCGAACTTATATATAGGTAGATTGCTGGAAATCCCGAGCAGAGCTCGAAAAAATGATAACTAAGCGAGTTTCGAGAATTGAATTAATGCACCATAAAATTCTATGAAAACTAGACATAGGGGAGCATAATATATCCAAAAATCAGCTCATTTCGTGAAGAGACGAGATTGCAGAAAAATTCGAAACTTGGCTGACGATGGCATACCCTATTTTCTTGAGTCTTATGTCAAAAATTGGTTGTAACTTAAGTAATCGGATTAAAAATTTAAATTCTTAAAGAAACTAGACTCATAATAGAGTGTGTTACCAAAAATCTAAGTTGAGATACGTTGACAAATTTGAGCAGCACACATTTATCGCAAGAGTAGGGTGTACACTGTTGAATAAATCAAATTTGAGCCAATAGATATTTAAACCATATTAATGTTTTATTAGATGGCAAGTTTATGTATTATACATATATTTAATTATTTATTAGATAGATAAATTGTATTAAATCCTAACGAAGAATCGGTTATTGTAGATCGAGAAATTGAGTGTCCAACGACAACGCCTTGAATTAGATAGCTAGAATGTAACTGGTGAGTAGATGGACGTGTTTCCAAGTTTTAAATAAAATGATTTAAATGTTTAATTATTTATGCAAATTGTTTGAATTACAAATGGTTTACTAATTGATTTAAGTGATTATTTTGTTTTATTTTCTTAAATTATTTTTTGAATAAATTGTTTGAAATATGAATGATTTGCGACTATTTGACTTGTTAAGCTATTTATGAAATTAAAAAGTTCAATGTATTATATTTATAAAAATAAATCTGATTTTAGGTAAGAGTAATGTTTAGAAAATGCGACTGAATAATTATGAAATGTTATGTGGATGAGTGATTTGAAATGAAATGATTTATTTGTTGACATGTGATAAATTGATTTATATGGATATGTGACATATATGTAAAATATGTCACTCGAATTTTATAATTTGAAATTGGTGTAAGTGCTTAATAGAGCGCATCTATACAGATGTTTCGTCTTATTAGGGAGAGGCGTAAGGGAGAGGATACAATCTCTTGGACGTAGGTAAGATTTCCAATGAGGTCTGATTTCTGTGGGCTAGAGGTTCACTAGGCAGTAACGGTTGGGTCCGTAAGTGGTAGACAGGGGCTGTTACAAGATAACTGGATAAGTTGATGTCTTACACGACACCTTTTATCTAGGCTAAAGCTAAGAGAGGGCTTAATAAATTTATTTTATTTACTTGTATAGAAAAACTCATTTGTGGGTCTTAAGATGTCAATTGGAGGTACACCGGGGGATGTCTTAGGGGATAGTTTCCAAACAAGCTCAGTATCTTTTATTTGATCATCCACATATGTTAAATACGAAATTATTTTCCACTTTAGGTATTAATTATGCAAGCATGGATTGAAAATTTATGTGAAAAGTTGTAATTGATTTAAAGATGATATTTTTATTGGTTTAACTTGAGTGGATGGCTTAGATTTTTACAATGAAATGTTATATTTTAAATGTGGTACTCTTACTCCTATTTTACTGTTTTCAGATTAAAATTGTCCATCTATTCATTAAGTTTCATACTTACGTTTTATTTTTAAAAATATTTTCAGATTAGGTTAATTGCGAGAAGGTCGCCAGTCCACTCCCTAGACTTAATATTAAGGGTTACAGTTTGTTAGAAATCCTGTAGGTATTCCATATTCTCCATTGATGTATATATGAATGTAGTTTAGAAGGGATCCTAGAACTTTGGTATTATTACTTAGTTGTAATTAACAACAAAATTATGTTAATAAATATTATGTATATCTAGATATACATGTGCATATTATATTAGCTGATTTTATATAATGATAAATGGGATATTAGATATCATGTAAGTGTTTAATATTATGAGAATTTGTTTTATAAGGTTTTGGTAATAGGAATTTAGAAGTCTTACACATTCGTAGGGAATACTAATTAGGGGTGTCAATTCAGATAAACAAATCGAATTTGTGTCGACACAAATACGATTCGTTTATTATTCGTATAAAAAATTTAAATCCGAATACGATTTATTTATTTAGACACGATTCATTACAATATGATTATTTGTTTAGACACAATTATGCATTTAAATTCGTTTAGATTCGTTTATTCGTTTAGATACAATTAAATTATAACAAAAAAAATAAAATAATAATAATTTAGTGTTATCAAGTATACAAATTAAATCTATCTATCCAAACTCCTTCCAAGTAAATTAAAAAAAAAAATTCAATTTCAATTCACATACCATATTCATTATTCATAAATAATAAACAAATAATAATATAAACTCAAATCTCAACATTTTAATTCCAAATAAATAGAACAAGGTTAAAGTAAACAAATTATTATAACTTTTAAGCAACCAAAAAAATTAAATTAATTATATAAAAAATTAAAATACCATTCTCCCCATACAACTAATCTCTTGTGCAACCATCGCCTCTACTATATTTGGCATCTTTTCTTGCCTGCAAAAGATGATCTTTGTCAAGATAAGTGATAAAAGAAAATCTCAACAAACAAAAAATTAACAAAACTGTATAAAGAAAATACGAGAGTGAGTTTGACTATGCCATATAATGCTTACCTCTAAGTTCAATTTCTGAAGACAATTAATCAAATATCGTAGTGTGTTTTCCTTGAAAACTTCACAGTCAATTGTGCACAAGCCTCTGAAATTTGCTCGGATTCACTATTGCCATAAAGTATAGACTTTAACTCTTTCATGGTTTTACTTAACTCAGCCATCTACGAAAAAAAAAATTTAACTCAAATATATTTTGGGCAATAAAAAAGAAACCAATCCACACCCAACCATAAACTTGGTTAATTCAACACAAAATTACATTTCATACCTCACTGTTCACCAATATAACCATTTGATGAAACATTTCACAACAATTGCAATGCATGACAAATGTCAAATTGATAGGATTTTTGTACCTATTCAACTCCTAAACTCATACCTCTATCTACAATGAAACTTTCATTCAAGCACCTTATAGATGTGATATCTTCTAATCTTCAAATCTGAAAATGTGAAACCTAAGTAAAGTTATCGAGTAGTGCAAACCAAAAAAATCCTTCACCAAATATAACTCGATCACGAACACCAAATGTTTGACTGAATCTAGTAGCTTTTAGTCAAAGCATACTCAGCTACTAAAATTCAACACCATTAGATTGAATCTAGGATCAAACTCCAAGCCATTTTTGCTCAATTCACCGTAATACTGCATACGTAGAACATGTCTCGAACAAAAAGAATTCAAACTTTAACAAAACACCACTTGTTTTATAAACACTCATCGCTAACTAATTCAAGTGGCTCTCAATTTTACCTATTTCTCAAAAATAGAAAAGAAAATCAGTTCAGAATTAAAAACCAAAGGTAAAAAGAAAAGAAAAAAACCTTTTCTTTGCGTTTGGATTCATGAATATCGGAACTGCAGTTGACGGAGATGAGCAGATCCCGAGTTTGCCTCACGACATCAACAAGAGTACGAAGCTTAGATTTAAAGAGTCCCTTCATTTTTTTGTCTGCCTCCGATTCATTAATTGAATTTGAATTGGAGAGTCGTCGGACCGATCGACTTGTTGAGGCTCCGGTTGCCTCAGTTTTTGGAGAGGTAAATCATGCATTAAAGCCGATGAAAGATGCATATCTGCTGCATAGAAGCTTACTGCAAGAAAGAGGCGGTGGAAAGAATAAACCCTATAATTGGGGGATTGTTTTTGTAGTTTATATAGCTTACCAAAACAACGTCGTTTTGATTGTGTCCTAAACGAATAAACGAATTAAACGGGTCAGATATGAATACGACATGATTATTTTGATTCAACACAAATATGACATAATTATTATTCGTATTAATTTTTTCAAATCTGAATCCGTTTAATTACATTGAATTTGTATCGAATAATCGTGTCGTCTCCCAAATTGACACCCTTAATACTAATGGAGAGTATGCCTCGCGAGTGTGTGGCAATTGCTATTTATTCGGATCTACGGATTGGAGATATGTAAACCCTCTCCTCAGCTCGTGCCTTCATGGTGCTCCTAACTATAGAACCCTACAAAACTGAGAAAATGAATGGAAGGGGATGGGTGGGGGTGTAGGGGGCAGTGAGTCTAAAAGGCTCAGTGAGTATATTAAACATAATATCAACACATAAGTTTCAAATACTTAAAACTATTATACACACACACACACACAAAAAATCATATCCATAAGATTAATTCTCAACTTGGTCACAATCAAATTCAACATGCTTACAAAATACATTACTACATATACATCACTACAAGAACTTTGGTGGTTGGAAGCTCCGTCCCCCAATAAATCATCACTGCTCTCAGGAATGTAACATCTGGGGCAGAAAATTTTAAGGACGTTACGTATCGCCGTCCCCTTAGTTCCGAGTTAATAATCACCCATGTGCACATGGTCTTTAAAATTAACAATTTTCGATTATTCAAACCATATCAGACAACAATATTAATATCCATCCCCACACACCATAATCTCCAAGTCACATCTCATAACACATAGCAACTTAACACATTAATGGCACCTTCGAAAACAATTTCAAGGCCATAAAAGTCATAAATTTTTATGAGGCCACAACATACTTATTCTTTCCAAAACCCATAACTCAGCAATTTCACAATTCAAATGATTCAAATTAATTCTTAAAGCATTTATATCCTAAAGAACTTATTGGTTCGTAACAACCCAACACGTCTACAATAATCTTATCATTTTAAAACTCGCAATTTTACTAAGCGGTGATTAAAATCCAAATCACCATCTATAATATTATATTATTTCGTAAATATATATATATATATATATCATAACCATATATATGCATATATGTATATTCGCATCATAATTATATATATCATAAATATAAACTTCATACCATCATCAAATCTGGCCCTTTTCTTGACCATAATCTCATAACTTATTATCTCTGACCTCTTCTTGGCCGTAATCTCATATTTAACATCTCTGGCTTCCTCTTGGCCATGATCTCATGTTCATCATTAAGACTTCCACATTATTTCCATACACATAACCACAATTAGGAATATAATTATGGACATCACATTAAACAATAAGAAGTATGAGTATTCCACTCACCTGTTCGGAATCGGTTAATTCACTTTAAGGTGGGGTCGACAAACATTATGGTTGTCAATTTACAGCATAGAACTTTGGTTAGAATTTATAGTCATAAATAAATACATAATAACTATATTATGCATGTACATATTCCCAATAAAATTCAAATGTTTCAGATTAATATGAGGTCCAAACAAATTTATCTAAGTTGGATGTTCTTAATTTCATTTCCGATTATTCTTGGTAACACTTCACCGCACAAGGACAACTTTACATTTTTGCTTGTAATTATGTCTAGTTTTCCTAGAATTTTATAGTGCATTAATAAGATTTCTATAACTTATGTTATAAATCAAACATTGCACTAAGGTCAAAATTCCAGTAACGGGTCGACCTTTTTTTTACATGGAATTTTCATGTGGCCACAACATACTCATTCTTTCCAAAACCCATAACTCAGCAATTTCACAATTCATACATTTGGATTTATCAAACGATTCAAATTAATTCTTAAAGCATTTATATCCTAAACAACTTATGGGTTCGTAATAACCTAAAACATCTATGACATTCTTATCATTTTAAAAATTACAATTTTACTAAGCGGTGATTAAAATCCAAATCACCATCTATAATGTTATACTATTTCGTAAATATATATATATCTAAGATATGTCTAAATTTATGATACATATATATACAAATATATATATGCATAGATGTATATTCACATCATAATTATATATATCATAAATATAAACTTCATATCAACATTAAATACGGCCCTTTTCCTGACCATATTCTCATAACTTATTATCTCCAGCCTTATCCTGGCTGTAATCTCATACTTAACATCTTCGGCCTCCTTTTGGTCATGGCCTCATGTACATCATTAACACTTCCATATTATTTCCATACACATAACCACAATCTGGAACATAATTATGAACATCACATAAAATAATAAAAAGTACGAGTATTTCACTCACTTATTCAGAATCAAATAATTCACTTTAAGGCGAGGACAACGAACGTTCTGGTTGTCGATAGCACAAAAGTTTCTTAGAATTTATAGTCATAAATAAATACATAATAACTACATTATGCATGTAGATATCCCTCAATAAAATTCAAATGTTTCATATTAATATGGGGTTCAAAAAAATTTATCTAAGTTGGATGTTCTCAATTTCATTTTTCGATTATTCTTGGTAACACTTCACCGCACAGGGACAACTTCTCATTTTTGCTCGTAATTATGTCTAGTTTCCCTAGAATTTTATGGTGCATTAATTAGATGTCTGTAACTTATTTTATAAATCAAACATTGCACTAAGAACAAAATTCCAGCAAAGGGTCGTCCTTTTTTTAATAAAATTTAATGTTTTAGTTTTCTATACAACCAACGACTACATTCATGCATCATAACACCTTGTTTATACATTTTTCATGCTCTTAACATGGCCATAAATGAGTACATTTACAGCCATTTATCAATTTTAATGCATAACCAATTTTTTTTTCAAAAATACCAACCCATGACATATATCATGAAATCACACTTTAATTCTACATTACATTCAATAAAATAGCCACCATAAATACATTAACACACTTTAAATTCACATTTTCTCTACGCCAAAACATAGCCACATCACATTTTCGTTTACTGCAGATTTTCTTCCATTTTACAAAACTCTCAATTACAACATGAAACCATCATATATATACATATTATCACTTAAATTTCATATGCATAGTACATAATCAACATATTGTCACATATACACAATGTTCATAGCCATATTTAAATCATCAAGCAATTATTCCCCAAACGAAATTTAATCAAGTAATTTCAACGTTATTGAATGTTGCAACTCTTTGCGTAGAATTCTTACCATGACCTGAATAACTTCGTTATCTAGTTTTTCATTTCCAAAGCTTGCATTCATAACAAGCCATTCAAATAACAGAATTTCATTTTCCTGATTAAACAAAATATCTAATGTTTTCAACATACTATCCAAATCAATTTCAAGCAACTCAAAAATTAAATAAATCATTCAAACTATTAAAAGGATATTCCAAAATTGAAATTAACATTAACTTAACCTCCCTAGACAAAAATTCAGAAGACCCATCATTCGATGCATCCTCATCCTTTTTGGATGCCAAATTCACCCTCTTCTTCCTCACAGTTTGCTAACCTCTTTCTTTTGTAGTTTTCTCTTCTGCATTTTTCATCTCTTCATTTGTTATTTCTTCCTTTTTTTCAAGGCCAAAACACTCCCTCTCTCTTCCCGAGTTAATCATCATCTCCCTTCATTTGCTCTCTCTTTAGATCGGCCAAAACTTCCACTCTAATTCTTCCTCACTCTTCTCTTTGTCTCTCACCCATAACTTCCCTTTCTCTTCTCACTTTTGTCTCTCAATTTTGTTTTGCTAAGTAAATGGGTTATAATCATAGTGAAGAAATATAGAGAAAGATGAAACACTTACACGGTTTGCTCTTTCCCATTTTCTTCCCATTCGGCAAGTGCTCCCTCTCCTCTTCTTCTTCCATTCCTATCCAAAACCAAAGGTCCTCTCTTTCTCTTCTCCTTTTCTTCTTTCTCTTTCCTTTCTCCTTCTCCTTTCTTCGGCTTCCCTCTTCCCTCACTCAGCCGAACCTATTTCTTCTTCTTTCCTGTATCCTTGTTCCCTATCCTTTTGTTCTTTTTTAAAAAAAAAACAAAGGAAAAATAATGCAAGTAAAATGAAGCTTTTTCTCTTTTATAATAGAAAATAGGCAATTAAAATAACCAAAATAAATTAATAAATGTAATTAGCCTAAAATCATTTAATAAATAAACTTAATCATTTTGGTCCATTTAAAATTTACTTTCTTTTTAAATTATTTATCTTTTCAATTTCGAAAAAATTTTATTCCGGTCACCAAAGCTTTATTATTGCAATTTTGTAAAAATTTCAGTCATTACAGTTTGTGCGTAAATTGAGTCTGTGCTTGTCTTGGATCTCGAGTATCGATCCTTTCTCCTTCACTTATCAATTTGGTCTGGTTCATAAATATTTTTGAAGCCTTTGTCTTGCTTCGTATTGATCCTTTTTGACATATGTATCAGTTGGTTGCTTTGCAATTATTTTTGAACTCTCGGGCTGACGAAGTATCAATCCAGTTAACTTCATTAATATTTTTGAACTCTTTGAAATATGAAGTATCGATCTTCTGAATACTGAGTGTTGATCTGCTTTCTCCAAGTATCGATCTGTTTGGCTTGGTGATTTCATCTAAGGCTACTGACTTACAAGATATCGATATATTTTTCTTCCAAGTATTGACCTTCTTTAAGTGTATCGATCTAATTGGTAAGGTTATCGATCTTCTCTAATTGTATTGATTTGTTTCTTTCATGTATCGATCCGATTAGCGAAAGTATCAATGGCTCCAAGTATTGATCTTGCTATACTTGATTCACACTTCTCATAGAAAATTGTTTAAACTAAACACAAGTATATTTAAATAAAATTTTCTTATTTCTTAATATATCTAAATCGATTTCATTATCCATAATTTAAATTTACATTTCAATCACTTTGGTCATTATCAAAAACAAACTTTACATATCATGATATTATTAATTTTATATTAACAATTACTAACAAGATATCATCATAAGCCTCTCTTTCTTTCTACCTGAATGCACATTATATTTTAAAAACATACTTATGCAGCTCAAGGGGCGATGTGCCTCCACTGATATGATATATATAAAACAAATGCTTACTTTACAATACATAATGTATTAAATATACAATCAACTGACCATATTCATAAATACAATACTCGACTTCAAACTGGACATTATGTGACATAATGAGACATACAACAATGTACATGACATGGACCCATCAACTTTTGTGACTGCGATATGTACCATCTTCTCAGCTTGTGTCTTCTTGATGCTAAATTAGCTTCTGAATAAATAGTCCTGCGAAACTAGAGAGAATAAAGGCTAAGTCTAAGAAGACTCAATGAGTGGATGCTAATATAATAAAATAATCAAATCAGAAAATTAAATTTCTCTTCAAATGAATTAAATTCAAAATATATGATTAGAATTATGCTCGAAATTCTCTGTAATTAAATCACTGTAAAACTGTAAGGTCGTGAAACGAAAATTTACATCTCCTATAATACTTTTCTGCGGTGACAATATCAACTTCATCACCATCAGTGCCTTCACAGAATTTCTCTAGTATTTAGGAATGTTACATATCGCCGCCCCCTAAATACATCTCTATACAACTCTAGTATCTATAGACATTACATCTCGTCGTCCTCCTAGTTATCTCTATACAACTCTAGTATTTAAAGGCGTTATGTATCGTCATCCCCCTAAGTACATCTTTGTAATCTCTTGTGTCTTGGGGCGTTACGTATCGCCGTCCCCTAAATTACTAGTACTACTCTCAGGAATGTGACATCTGAAGCAGGGGAATCAAAGGGCATTACGTATCACCATCCCCTTGGTTCATATTTGAAAATTAAAATCGACCTATAGTTTCAAGCTCATGTTTTCAAAATAGTATTTTCCCAAACCAATTTCGTCAACACCTTTGATATTACAATTCAACTAGTTTTACAAAATCCATGAGTGTATAATAAAATCGTTTCCAAAGTCTGTCTTAAATCGTGAAATCTCAAGAAACTCATTAAACGAGGCCATGGATTCACAACCATGCTTATAATATCAAAAGCCATAATTTCGCAATTTCACAAATAATTTAATCAAACATCTCAAACCAATCCTTAAAACGCTTAAATTTCTATCACTATTTAGATTATACAAATGTGTGTGTATATATATATATATATATATACACACACACCAAAATTTATTTTCGAAATCCAAAACTCAATCACGAAATTAAAATAAAGTCATAAAATCTCATTGATCATACACATGCTTAAAATGTGTTAAAACAGTCATAAATTTATCATCACTCATGTAATTACATTAGTCACGATTTCACTAGTCAAATCAATTCTCAAAATTTTCATAATTCAAACATTTTAAATAAATAATGTTTTTGAAAATGAAAAAAATCCACTTACATACCATAGCCTCTTCACATTTTATAAGATCATCATATTCTAACATATTGTCGACGTACTCGATAACCGCTTTAATATTCCTAGTAGTTACAATTTACTAAACAATGATCATCGTCTTAATTACAACTCATAGATCCACAATTTATAAGTTTAACGTAACTCAACTCGAATGTCAAAACACTTATATTTTTCAATATAGGAAACATCCACATTTTAACGGTATATTCAAACAATAATTTAGAGGAATTAAAACACCTATTTGCCCGTACGCCTCCTTAGGGCACATCATAGGCTATACACTGTAGCCACATAAATTCTCAAATGTATACATATAATAATCATACATTTATATATTTTGTCAACTCAATTCCACATCACCGCTATAACAACCTTATAAACAAAATGTGTGAATAAATATCAACGCCCTAATGCTATTTCTATAATTTAAACATGTTAATATCTCTATAAAATGACCATAAACTTTAACATCCTTACTAGCAGGTGATTGATTATTACATCACCTTAAGCATTACATGATCTGCTCAAACACATCTGCTAAGCATGCATGTCCAACACAATCCATGGAAAAATAGAAACATTTAAACAACTTCAAGGCGATATACCGCCACTGAGATTGCATACAACCCAAATGTTTACAACATATCCCATAATGAATTGTATATACATCTGTCAGACCATATTCATGAAATTAAAACCCAACCTCAATCTCAATATCATACATCAAAATACAACTACAATCTCTAGACATGTAAAGGACACAATAACCCTGGTGACTACGACCGGTATTCTCTCCTCTAAATCATGTCTCCAAACCGATGAATCAGCTTACCAAATAACGAATCCTGCAAAATTAAAAACTAGGGAAGGGGTAAATCATCACACACCATTACTAAGAAAATTCTGGTGTTCAGGAGCGTTACGTATCGCCATCCCCCAAAATACTTAAATGAATCTATTGGTGCCTTGGGGCGTTATGTATCGCCGTCACCCAAGTCACTACTACTACTCACAAGAATGTGACATCTGAGGCAAGGTAAAATCCAGGTTGTTACGCATCACCATCCCCCTGCTTTCAAGTCCATAGCAACATTATACACACAACACTTCACAAAACACACATATCGATCTTTCTCCATTTCATGTTACAAAACAATTTTTACATTCACACCCTAGTTTAATGGAATCATTCATTTAAACAAAATCAAAACATAAAATTCAACATTCATTTCGAGTAACACAACTCCGGTCACCATTTATAAACATATAGCAATACAACACAATCACGTCATTCTAAAAAACAAATTCCCAACCATACTAACACAACTCTTCATAGAATCATACTAAAGCAAATTGGGAAAGTTTAATCAGTTTTCTATCATCCATAATTCAAATATTTATTTCAAATACACACACACACACACACATATATATATATAAATAAACACCCACTCACCGACTTTTGATTTTGTATGCCCGATTTAAGGTGGGGTTAACAAGCATTTGGCCTAGTAATTTACAGTACATAATTCTCATTAGCTTCCACAATCATAAATGAATAAGCGTATAAATGAATTACATACATTCACTTTACCCATTAAAACTGAAACAATTTAAATCATTACAAAAATTTAAACTAAAATTCCTATCCTAATCGACCTATGTGATATTTACTGCACAGAGAGCAACTTTAAACTAGTGATATGCTAAATTGGTAACGTATCACTATCTAATTTTTTGAGGACACACTTTATTATAAATCTATTTTTTAACACTTCTTACAAATTCAAATTTCAAGTTCGAACACTCTAGTTATAACAAATTTTTGACGCACGACACAATGAACCAAGCTGTGGCACTTCGATAGGGCATCTCCGTTCCGAACTTTTCTAGGATTGCATCGTTGAGCTTCTTGACCTAGTTTTCGACTATGTTATTCCCCTATGTGTTTAATTTTTTAGAATTTTGCAGCTCGTCAATCTAAGGCCTAGAACTCGCTCAGTTTCTATTTTTTTGAGCCTTGTCCAAAACTTTCTAGCAATTAACACTCACGCATTTCACTCATAATCTCATCGCCCTATGCTCTGCTTATGTTCGCCACCACAATCATGCATTATAATGCTTAAGTTTTACATTTTGCCTACCTTGGAACACCCCCACATGGACGTACAATTGAGGCCAACATTTTTTTGCATGTTACATTTTAGTTTCGTATTACAAGGCGATACACATTGCCATTTGTTTCCTAAGACTTATCATTCACACCATTCACACACACCCATTTCATGCTAATCTACATTACTCTAACCACACATTGCCTTATACTTAAATCATGCATTTTAAAACCATTTTTATCATCAACAAGGTATACAACATATAACATTTCACACATAATCACTATATAAACACAATTTAAACTTAAATCACCAATCCAACGCACATATAACTTACCCTGCCTTGTTAAAAATGAACTCCCCCTGATTTATTTGTGCCTCCTTCTCTTTTCTTCTCTCTTCCACTCAACTAGGTCTCTCTCTCTCTTTCTTTCTTTTTTCAGCCAGCCCTCTTTCTTCCACTCTAATTCCGATCGGGTTTGTCTCTCTTTCTCCCTATTTTCAGCCAGCCTTCTCTCTTTCTCTCTAATTTTGACCAAGTTTCCTCCCTTTCTCCCTATTCCAGCCAGGTTTCTTCTCTTTATTGCGGTTGAGTCTTCCTTTCCAGGGGTTTGATGCTCCCTTCCTCTTGGCCGTGCATTTTCTCCCTCTCCCTTCGTTTTAACTTATGTTTTAATTAGTTAAAACATAAAACAATAGCTTTTGAAATATAAAACCATAGGTTCTTTGGGCTTGGATTTGTTTATAAAATACATTTGTTTTATCAACTTTTAGAGCTTAATTTTCTAACATTAAACTTATATTACAATTATGGGTTTGTATTATTATTGTTATTGACTTACCATTATGTTCATCGGCTTGTATTACTCTTTAAAACAAAATTCTAAATTTTGTTTTATGGCTTTCCAATTATATCATCACTCATATATACTATTATTTTATTTATTGTTATTACTTTTTTTCTAGAACTCAATGTAATATTGCTATTATTGCAGAAAAATGCGGTCATGACAATTCTCCCCCTTTAAAATGATTCATCCTCGAATCAAATTTGACTAAGAACATAGAACGTACCTTCATTTGTAAATAACTAGGGAAACTATCTCTACATTACTTCTTCAGGTTCTCAGGTAGCCTTCTGATCTTTATGATGCTGCCATATAACCTTGACCGAAGTAATCCATCTAGAACGGAGTTTCCTGATCTCCCTGTCAACTATTACCACAAAATGCTCCAAATAAGACAAATCTCGTCCAATCTCAACTCTCTGTGGCTTCAATAAATGAGATTCATCATGCACATATCTTTGGAGCATAGATACATAAAAAATAGGGTGAATTTTGTCCATGCTAGGAGGGAGCACAAGCTCATATGCTCTATTTTCCACCTTTCAAAGAATTTGGAATGGCTCGATATACCTTGGACCTAGCTTACCTTTCTTGCCAAATCTCATGACTCCTTTAAAAGGAGAAACTTTCAACAATACTGCATCTTCCATAAAGAACTCCAAATCCCTCATTTGATGGTCTACATAGGACTGTTGTTGATCTTGAGCTGTCTTCATCCTTTCCTTGATCAGTTTAACCTTTTCTACTAAATCCTACACTAAATCAAGTCATAGCAGCTTATGCTCATTAGCTTCAAACCATCCTACTGGAGACTTACACTTCTTGCCATATAAAGCTTTAAATAGAGCTATTTGGATACTCGTCTGATAGCTGTTATTATACATAAACTCAATTAATGGCAATTGTATGTCCCATTTGCCTTTAAAATCTAATACACAAGCCCTCAACATATGGGAGTATTATTTTCTTTCTTGGAATCCATTACATATGCCAGGTACCCAGTGCTTTCTTTCCTAATTAACATAAAAGCATGCAAGGCATATATCAAATTATGTAGAGCTTCACTCCTATCCCCCTTATATACTCGGGCTGGCTCATTAGAAGGCTAGAGCATAATGGTTTTCTCTCTATAATCTACAACTACATGATATTCAGATAGTCGATCCATACGCAATATAACATCAAAGCTTAATATCTCCAGTAGTATCAAATTAGTGCAGTAACCGCGCCTACCAATATTCACCATACATTCTCTCAATATTTTGGACACTACTATAGAGTTGTATATATGAGTAGCCACTATTATAGGGCATTTAGTGACTCTATAGCTCTACTTAAATGAGTGACAAAATACGGCGAAATAAAAGAATGAGTAGTCCCAGAATCAAATAATACTGTGGCATTCTGAGAATCTATTAAGAGAGTACTTGTCACCACAGTATTAGATGCTTGAGCATCTTGAGGCATCAACGCATAAATTCTTGCCTAGCCTCTTTTCGATGAAGTCTGTCCTCTGCCACCTATTGTTTGTCCCCTAACATGTGGTCTCTTACCTGTCTCCCCCATACTTTTACTGGACTAAAGTCGAGGTAGTGCTAATGAAGAGTGTACAGACATGCTTTAAGAGGGACATATTGGGCAATCTCTCTTCAAATGACCTACCTGACCACACTGATAACAGTCTCTAGAGTCTTGTTGACAAGTACCTGTATGTGACCGTTTATAGATCTGACATGGTAGAGGTGCTGGCTGTGCCATAGAAAGTGATGAAACTGTCATAGAAGTGGCACCCTGGACAAATTTATGGTTGAGACCTTTACATACAACATCTCTATCTTGAGGAACAATAGGAGGAAGGGTCGACGTTTATTGATGCTGACTGCACTCGCCTCGATGGTATTTATCTTGACCTTCTGTCCTAGAACTCTTATAAGATACCCTCTCTACTTGCCTCTCTTAAACCTACATCTCGAATCGAAGTGCTGCATCTAGGGCTCAAGCATACGTCATAGTCTCTATGATTTGAATGGATTGAAATAGATAATCTCAAAGTCCATTTACAAACCTCTTGACCTTCATCTCTTCAGTGCTCACCAAATGAGGTATAAAGCGAGCTAATCGAGTAAACTATATATCATACACTTGTTGGGATCACGATTGTTGGAGATATGCCCTAGAACCAATCGTGTCATACGGTCTAGGGATATCATCCTTATGTATATATAACTTTGTAA
>JAXCLQ010031296.1:0-26158 GCA_035584115.1 Cedrela odorata | reverse complement strand
CGCTTATTTATTTATTTTTGGTTAAATAGGAAGAGGATATAATAGCTAGCTGCAGCCTCATTTTAATGCTAGATGCTTGTATGTATATATTTTGTTAGAGAATATAGATGCTGAAGTCTTGTGATAATGCCTGCAGGTTAGCTTTCGAGCAAGACAAAAAGTTAAAAGAGAAGCAACTCAATTGCATTTACTTAAATACTTTATGTATCTTAGAAAGTAGGAAAGAACATGCCAATAAGAAATTAATGAAACGGGAATAGTTGCTATGATATGAGTAGCACGACTTGGAGAGATCTACAATAACATATGACGAAAAGATAAAGTTTTCTGGTATATATGAATATTAATTATATATCACTTGGTAATGCCGTCCGAATTCGATAATTACAATGTAATTAAGTTAATAGTATGAGTTAGTACAAAAACAAGCATCAAAAGCTATAAATAGCTGAAAACACACCAGAGAAATAGCATCGACAAAGGAATATTATTAGAAATTAACTCGTTCATTGACCAAATCTGTGCCATTGAGGTTATTCCAATTCAGTCGAATTTCGGATCCTGATCAATTTTTCCTTTCTCATCTTTTCGGGGACTTGGTAATTGTTAATGGGAGTAAGTTTCTTGATTCAATTATTTTCTTTACATTTTGTGGAAGCCTAAACATCACGCATCAATCAAGTTCAAAAGAACAAAAAAATCATTCGAATTGAAGCAATATTTGATAATTTGATTGTTGATAAACTTGATGGAATGGCAAGGCTGCATTGCATGTATGACATTGACATTCACCATATGCATGATATGAATTCCCATCGTTGAAACTTGAAATAGGGAAAGAAACTAATCACTTCTTAATCACAACTCTATTTCTCATAAAAGAAAATCTAAAGCACAGATCTTATACAGCTGTATTCTCAAGCGTGCCTTCACCCCAAATCAAATTACGTTCACACGTGTCACGAACCCACATACACGTTCTATATAATCAAAGTCCATAAAGTATCAGGGGCTACGTACTGTCATTCAATCAAATCTTCCTCTCGTTAAATCCGTCGTTGGTGATTTCTCTCTTTGTTTCTTTTTTCAACGACGTCGCAGTTGGGGAACTAAGCCTCAGATAAGGTTGCGAATATGAAGAAGCCAGAGGCTAGCCTGACGAGCGTTGGTCTGAAGGGCGTGGGTCGTGAAGGCGTGGAGTATTTGGCAAAGGTCTCTGTGGACAACCCCTACAGCTGTTCAATTCCCATCTGTGAGATCTCTTATCTCCTCAAAAGCGCTGGCAGGTTTGATCCATTGTCTTCACAAATTTACTTCTCTCTGTTCATTTTGCTCAGATCTCTTACCTACGATGTTTTGACACGAAAAAATATCCAGGCGGACGGGTTCTTACTTCTTTTCAGCTAAATATTCTGAACGTGATGTATATTTGTATTTACTTTTGGGATTTGCCTATCAATAATTGTAATAAAAGGAAGGGAAAAACATATCATCAGATCACATGATGAACAGCTATGAATAACGTTAAAGCCAATTAGGTTTTGACCATCCATTTGTTGTTTGTTTCGTTTCATTGATACATACAACTCAACCCTAGATAATATTCACCGTCTAGTGATGAATATTAGATTTAAGCTTACTAATTACCTTATAATATGCGAAAGAATGATGTACTGGAAGCATGGAATGGGTGCAGGGAGATAGCAAAAGGGAATATTCCGGACCCGGGGTCACTGAAAGGAAATCAGAAAACAGAGCTGGAAGTGCCGGTGAAGGTACCGCACAGCATATTAGTGAGCTTGGTTAAAGACATAGCAAAGGATTGGGACATTGACTATGAATTGCAGTTGGGTCTCATCATTGACCTTCCTGTCTTTGGAAACTTCACTATTCCTCTCTCCAGCCAGGGCGAGATCAAACTCCCTACCCTCTCTAGTTTTTTTAAATAATTCCTTTACTTTTCTTTAATTTTAAATTATTGTTTCTAATTCATTTGCTTTAGCTTGTTCCAATCAATATCATAATGGAGATGTAATATACCACATCCCACCCACGTCTCAGTTAATGAATGTGCTTTATTCAGTCGCTAGTGCTAGTTTTATACAGTTTCTTATTTTTATCATATTCTGCCTGCCTGCCTGCAATTTCCAGACTTCGGGCTACTTTTGGGCCAAAAATTGTCAACATAAATAATACATGATAGCCCAGCTTAACCGAAGCCCAAATGAAACCATCCATCATAACCTTGTCCCAACCCAACTGTCCACTAAAGTAACGAATTTCACAGTCCGACAGAGGATATTTGTTGTCGATTTATCTTTGACTCATCGTTCTACCTTTAGAATTAAAGACGACTTGCCTGCTATTTCCTTGAAACGACATTTTGTAATTTACTGGAGAGTCAGATAAGACGTCTCTCATTATCTTAGATGAACGACTTGTCGTAATTAATTTCTAGGAGCGAGCAGTTAGTCACTAGCCATCTTAAAAGGGAAACAAACACGCTATCATTAACCAACAAATGAGTCATAAAATAAAAGTATGCACCTTAAAATACAAATAAATAAAGAAGGTAACATTGTAGCAGTCTTTCTCTTTAGAGTCAGATTAGCCATTAACCAACCATGATTCACAAGGGGATGTAGCTCACATGGTAGAGCGCTCGCTTAGCATGCGAGAGGTACGGGGATCGATACCCCGCATCTCCAATTTTTTCCGCCCTAAAAATCCAGGCCCGTTATCTGTCTGTCCCATAACGTTGTCAGGAATAAATTTTGTTCAGATTCGTTTCTCATTCGTTGTATGTACTGTCTGCTATGACAACTAACAGGGACGGGGAGGACTCGGTTTCTTCCAGGTTTTTTTTGGACTGGTCGGCATTATTTTTAAATTGGTAAAAATATAAAATAAAAATAATATATTTTAAATATAAAAATACATTAAAAAAAGTATTTTATGATATATTTTATAATTTATTTTATAAAATTATTTTAATTATTTTATAATTTTAAATTATAAATATATAATTTATATTTTTTTTATTTTATGAGTTTAATTTTAATAAAATAATAATAAAAAATATATTTTATATCTGTATCTATAAAATAAAAATAAAATTAATTGGCAAAAATAATACTGGGCCTTATTTTTTCTTATTTTATGGGATAAAATGAAGAAAGTGGTTAGTGATTAATGGTTGGCAAGCTTGCATTTGTTAGTCACACAATTATAATTATGATGATGATGTTGACGATATTTTAGTGAATGTCATAATTGTTAAGACTTGGGTTTGCCCTCCCTCCACTCCCCCCTCTTATCAATTTAGTCATCATTGCCAATGTAACCCACTATGATAAGTTTTCAATGGACTGAAATTAATACTTGAAATATATATATATATATTATTCATAAATGCAATAGTCAATTCTCTCTCTTTCAAATGTTTATTTTTGAATTAGGACAAAGTGCCAGCACCTCTTTGTCCAAATCCATTTTCTTACAACACATTTCCTTGAAAACAATTGACTTTAATTATAATTTTGTTGGTATCTCAAATCCCATGTCATCTTATTTGAAATAAAATTTTAAAAAATGTGTAACCATGTAACACATAAATTATAATTTTCATTTAGTTGATGGAAGAGAAAATTGTCCCAATAAATCAATATTCAACGGCTTGAAATTTGGTTAGGACCAATACCACTCAAATATAAATTGCATTATGCCAATGTTTTGACTAAAAAAACAGATTCAATCCCACTGGCGTTACGAACAACTTTATATTATAAAACCACAAATTAGACAACACCAACTCTCCAACTAAACACTCTTCTCTCCTACCCATTGATCCATCCACCCTCTAGCCATGGTAGACAGGGAGCAAGCAAAGCCGCTAGCCCCGGACACAGACGGCCGGCTGAGCAGCGATGACGAAGAAATGGCCTCGCGTCTATTGAAAACCCGTCGCACAAAATACATCAAATGTTGCGGTTGCATCACAGCCCTATTCCTCGTACTAGCTGTAGTGATTGTAATTTTAATCTTCACCGTGTTTCGTGTCAAAGATCCCAAAATCAAATTGAATGGCTTCTCAATCATTAGGCTTGAACTAATTAATGGAACAATTCCGAAGCCTGGGGTCAACATGTCACTGTTAGCAGATATATCAGTGAAAAATCCAAACGTGGCATCGTTCAAATACAGCAACACTACCTCAAGTCTTTACTATCGTGGTGACCTTGTGGGAGAAGCAAGAGGCCCGCCGGGCCGTGCCAAGGCTCGGCGGACAATGCGGATGAATATCACGGTGGACGTGATCACGGACCGGCTGATATCGAACCCAAATTTGCCAGCAGATGTGGACTCGGGGCTTTTGATTATGGGTAGCTACTCGAGAATTGGTGGAAGAGTAAATATTTTGAATATTTACAAGAAACATATTACTGTGAAGATGAATTGCAGCATGAAGGTTAATATTTCGAGCCAGGGAATTTACGAACAGAAGTGCAAGCGAAAGGTCGACTTCTAGAGTATGTCGTAATTGTAGTAATATTGTTGTGTGACTGTCAAAATTTTTCGGACGTGCTTTCGTTCATTCGTGTGGAAATTTCATCAGTTCATTAGTATTGTATACTACAACTCTATATGCCATCATTTTGATTCTTTATACTCCTACTCTCTCTTCTTATACTATAATTAATGATTCGAGTACTTTAATTTAGTTACCAACACAACAATTGCAGAGTTTCTCCTCGAATGGCCGTCACTTCACTGCACAGTCAATCACCACACTTTGCTTCTTATTCCTAGTTTACCTTAGCCTGTTTTAGTCATGAATTCAATTAATAAATAACACGATACCCATTATAGAGTTTCCACGTTTTTTGGTAAGGGAAATGCAATGCATGCACCAATAATTGGATAGCCTAACCTAGCATAGCCTCTATTGATGGCTATATCAAGATCACCAACATTTTACCCAACTATAGTTTAAAAATCGTTGTGGGAACCAGTTCTCCATCAGCTATTTGATATTCATATTTGATTACTTGCTTTGCTAAGCATCGTAATTAAGTAATTGTGTAATTTAGTCCAGCCAGTGTAGCTATCATTGGTAGTCACTGACATTTTATCAATTGGCTTGATTATTTGGAAACTACCAAACTCAATTTTAAGAAATAAAGTAAGATTCGTTGCCAGATATGACAAGGAAAAAGGTAAGGCTGCCTGGAAATATTCCAGGGATTCGTGTGAACTTTTGACTGAGGGTTAGGAAGAATAGAATAGTAGTAGTGCAGAAATCGATAGAAAAAAATAAATAATGAAAGCATGCTAGTGCTTTAAAATGCATTGACCACAGTCTTGTGGTGGCACTGGCACTGCCAAATTGTTGACTTGATCAACTTTTGCACGCAATTGATTATTGCATGTAATACATTAATTTGAAATTAATTGTACACATCAGTTATGTTTCACAAGTAGTTGAGCAAAACCTTTTCTATTTTTTAAATTTCTGAGATTGGAAGTATTTTTAAAATTAAATCAAAGAATTAAGGCATTATTGATTAAGCTAGATTATAAGAAGTGTTTATGCTTCCCAATAACCGAGAAGCAATCAGAATCACCCACATCAGAGCAAATTAGACTAGAACTATTTTCACGGCAAAATGAAGAGCAGATAAAAGACACAAGTAAACATCATGCTTTTACAAAATAAAGAAATAAAATGTGAGAGATAAAACTAGAATCAATACAGGCCTGAATGAGTTTGTTGGTTTGATGTCTTTCCAGGACCAAAGCGGCCAATTCAGCGGTCTAGTTTATGATTTGTTACTTCCCTGTGGGTGTTCGTAATTGGGCCTAAACTGTGAGGTTTGAGTAATTTTTTACAGTGCCTTCAGGTTAACATATGGTAGATGATTGAGCTGCCTGACTGTATAAAAGAAGAAAACATTCTATTAAGTTTACAAGAGTTGACGAATAATCCAAAGTAACGAGCCAATGACCAATATGTTTCATGTTATGACTAGAAGTCAATTGAGACAAACACAGTTACATAGTAGTGTGAATAGATTCCATAGTATACTCACCAACGAAACTCAAAAGACCAAAAGGACTCATATTCTCTTTGAAATATCACACGGCACCAACTCAACTACATTACACAACAAACGAAAATAAATGCCAGCCTCTGTTTCCAAACCTAGTATTAAATGCTGCAGCTGGAATGCCCACCCACCTTCTCACAAAAAACCTCCCCTAATTTCCTTCACCTTTTCCTCTCCCTAAATGGATTCCCCAACTCCCTCCTCAAATGTCCACTCCTACGCCCACCACCAGTTCCAATTATCTTACCAACTTAGGCCTTGGCTACTCCATTGCCATTGCTCTTGGTTTCTTGGTTCTTCTTTCTACCGTTCTTCTTGCTTCTTACATTTGTTGCCGTTCTCGCCATCGGAACGCCAACTCTGATACAAATAATAATAGCAACAATCCTAACTCTGATGGAATCATTCTTCCTCGTATTATTTTCGTAGCTGAAGATGACGACCTGGAACAGAACCAAAGCGATGATAACTTAGTCGTTGGCCTTGACCAAGCTGTTATCAATTCATATCCCAAGTTTCAGTTCAGTAAAGACAGTGTTTCGGGTGGCTGTAATAGTAATAATACGACGTGTTCGATCTGTCTTTGCGAGTACAGAGATTTGGAGATGTTAAGGATGATGCCTGAGTGTAGACACTATTTTCATCTCTGTTGTATTGATGCTTGGCTGAAGCTTAATGGGTCGTGTCCCGTTTGTCGGAACTCACCGTTGCCGACCCCGCTTTCTACGCCTTTGCAAGAGGTCGTGCCGTTGTCTCAATACGCTGCGGATCGGAGGAGGAGATGACATCCGTTAGGTTTTGGTTTCTGGTTGGTGATTTGGGGGTTTTATTTGGTGTGTTTGAATTATAAATTTTATTTTTTTTAGGGAATGGTAGTGATGATAGTTTTACAGGGTTTCTGTTTGATGACGGATTGTGATTTTAGTTGGTAGAGTACAGAGCCAAAAAAAAAAAAAAAAAAAATGACTGATGTTCTATGTTCGGCTGGAATTGATAATGAATTGAGTAAATTTAGTCCTGATGGGATGTATTTTCCTGCACATTTACTGTGAAATATTTTTAATTCTTAATTGAGTTTTTGATTTGATTCACACATTCAATATGTTGTATTTCTTGTTTGCAGGTAATAATGGGTAGACTGATAATTATGTGAGCAAAAACTTTATACAAACAGTTTAGAGTGAATTAAGGCTTTCGTTTCCCATTCATTATCCGTTAAAGTACATAGAGAGAGATCCAGCTGTATTGGGTCCTTATAGTTATCGTGACTTTCCCAATTGTTTTCTGTTATTCTTTTGTCCTTATATTGCAACTTAGGAAGATGAAGCTCCCAGTTTGGAAATGAGATAATCACGGACATAGACCTTACTGTGTGTTTTGTTTCAGAGTTTCGCATTCTGGCTTCTTCTCTATGGCCATGGAGCATGGTTCGTGGGCACTAGTTTTTTCTTTTGAAATAATTTTTTTTGCTTATTTTTCAGCAGTGTTTACTTGAATTCTTTATCTTCTATAATGAATTTAAGATTTGTTTGCCGTTCAGAGAACCTAGTCTGCCTTGGTTTCCTCATGGGAACGGCTTTTTATAGCATTAAGAAGTCAATCCATAATGGGGAATGGATGACTTTTGCTTTCGGCACTAACATTAGAATATGTTTCTTGTCTGATGGTAATTGTACGCATGTCATATCGACGACCAATGCTAATTCCTTGATCATGGTGCTGACTGCTGGGGTAGTTTCCTGGAAGAAAGTGTTTGTTGAACAGACAATTCCTTGAACATTGGAGACTTGTTTTGTGCAACACCAAATGCTGAATCCCCGAGCAAGAGACTTTAGTACACTCAAACGAACTCAAGCAATGGGATTGTTTAATCATTAAATGAGTTTCCATGTACTTGAGAAACGGTTTTTGCAGGCAGACGCATAAACAAAGGAAAACTTTTCCAATCCACAGTGCCTTCTCTTGCCTGGGCTCTAATATTATAATCTCAAAAATGCCATCTGAGACTGAAAGCGATTGATGAGATAGCCTTGATCACTCTGCCAGGAATTATTGACCGATTGGCCCGTTTCACATGTAAACTTTTTAAAGACTGATTGAGTTTTAAAGTGTAGGACAAAGGCTACGTAGTACAGACCACTCTAAATATTTTGGAAGCGTTGACCAACTATCTTAGAATAGTCTCCTAGAAAACTTCCGTAAATTGCTTACTCCTCAGGAAATGCTCCAAAGAAGCACAAGACTCAATAATATCAATAAAAAGTAAGCAAGGGACTCTGATCTCAAAATATTCCAATCTCCAATTCTGCAACTCCATTCATCAGAGGAATTATACGTTAGGCTTAGTCCAACTCTCCAGCCTCACCACCGCCTTCCTTCCCTCATTTTCTCCCAGCTTTCAGCTTCAGGTTCTCTACAGTTTTAGTTTAATTTTAATGGTTCAAACATATCTAGGTTATGGTTTGTTAGAATTGTATCATAACCGTAACTGTTGCCGATTTTCCTTGCAACTGTGAAATCTTGTTGACTTTTCAATCAAGAAGAGATGCGAAAACCAAATATTCTTACGGAGTTGGGAGCATTTAAAGGATTTCACAGGTCTATCTTTATTCTGGCTACATTTACCCTTCTTATTTCTATTGCTACCTTATCCAAGTTCTACTCCATCAGATCTCTTCTTGTTACTGATGCCTTCTGCTACAAGAATATAAAACCTAAGGCTCAAAGCGAACTTGGAAGTGAAGTGATCAGAAGCACCGTTGAAATTATTATTGAGAAAATTCGAAAAGAAATGAGTGACTTAAAGAGATTTGCCGACGGATTCATCATCACCAGCACCTCTGTTGAGACATGGTGCTTTTCTCGCAGACATTCTGGGGCTATCGAGTCAGTCCAGGAATCTTAACCGATGAGTGAGGGATTCACCAGCATAACAGTGAAATCAAAGCTGTCCATCCTCTATTGAAACCAAAGCAACAATCTGATGAACCGGCTGATTACTTCTTGATTGAAGAGATGCGCAAGTATTTTAAGATCAAACCCAACAGATTAGGAAACCATAACTTCATGGGAGTTAGTGGAACATTCACTAGTATTGGCCACGCTTGTTTTTTCATGAAGAAAGAGCTTGAAGAATACATGGATTGTGATGTTGGTGAAATCTGTAATGATGACTGGAAACTAGCTCAAAAGCTGATGGTTCATGGCTGCGATCCCTTACCAAGAAGGCGATGTTTCTTAAGAGCCCCTCAGATGTACATGCAGCCGTTCCCCATCAATGAGTCCATGTGGAAGCATCCTGACAATAGAAATGTTCGATGGAGTCAGTATAGATGCAAAAACTTCGCTTGTCTTGCTAGCAACACTACTTGTAAAGGGTTCTTCAAGTGTGCAGATTGCTTAAATATTTCTGATCATGAAATGCCCAGATGGATTGAACAAGTAAATTTAGACCCCATTATCAATTTAACTGAAGATCTTTTGATACCTGAAGTGCTTAACATTAAGCCTGGAGAGATCAGAAACGGCTTTGATTTCAGAGTAGGAATCGGGACTTTTCCGGCAAGAATGAGGGAGTTCAATGTCACAGTAGTCTCGGCAACAATCAATCTTGGGTCACCTTTTAGTGAAATGATAGCACTAAAGAGGGATCCCTCTGTACTTAACAATAAATCAGAGGTTTCCATTCTTCGATAATACTCTATTTAATTCACACAGCAAAATTTCTCGATGGCTGGATCGATTTTGTGCTCCTGGACTTCATATTATATGATTGGGATAGAGTTTTGAGGCCAGGGGGAATGCTTTGGATTGACAGCTTTTTCTGTTCCAAGGAGGATATATATGATTATTTGGAGGCCTTTAAGGTGCTAAGGCACAAGAAACACAAATGGGTGGTTGTTCCAATGCGGGATAAAGATGATAGAGAGGTCTTCTTTTCTGCTGTATTAGAGAAGACACAAAGACCATTCCGATAATCCTAACTACATCAGAGAGTAAGAATTACATCTTACATCAAAGAGTCAGAACATGATATTCATGTTCTATATTACAGTACGAATTACATCTCCAATATTACTGTTCCTCGGCCATTTCAATCTGCAGTTGAAATCAATTTCTCTTTTGTATCCTATCCTAGAGAGTTTGTCCCTTGTCAACATGTGCAGTAGGGTAAGAGTTGATTGATATTACACATCTGCAAAGAAAATGACTGACTGATAATAATCTCTCGTATTTGTCCATGGGCTCCATTTCCTTCCTCCTAAACAGTTTTGACAGTGGAGTTAAAACCATTTCATTATTGCGTGACAGACTTCTTCTTCGGAAGTACATTTTTGACATACGCTACTGACTAACTTACTCCATCACTCGAAGATGCAGATGCTGACACGGATCACCTCTCACTTCATCAGCCACTCCTTTATCTTTCTTTTGTCACATTATTTATGTTCTTGCCTTTGATTGTGACTCGATTGTCACATAGATTCTTAGATCTCTGCCCACCGATTGGCGCAGATAATCATAAAAGAAAGGAATCAAGCTGCAATATTTTCATTTTCTACATCATTACATGGTAGACAAAGACAGAGAGAATCATTTCATTTTGTAAAATTCTGAAAATAATAAACGGGGCAAAGGAGAAGGTTGCCGTCACCTTCAAAATGTAATAGTGCTATTTCATGTCCCTACTAAAAGAATGTAGTACAATTATTTGTTGCCAATAAAAATATTTAACGGGATTTCTTATCAAAGAATAAATGTAAAAACCTCAACAAGGACACGTGGCAATACTCAAAATACTACTGAGGTTTGTTTTAACGTGGAGCCCACTGACGTTAACCTCACCTGATCTCTGGAAAGCAGTCGCCGTCCACACCACCCATCAGTCTACTTCACTTAGCCACGTGTCTGATCGTCCTTTTAACAGGTCGGTGACTTTTCAAACATCCACCGTCCCTATGTTGTCTCCACGTTTCAAAATAAAGCAGTGAGGCCACTGATGAAAGAATCAACGTATACAACCTCAAATCAAATCTAACGTCGTCATTCCTCGAACTTTTCAAAATTAACGCCGTCTACCTTTGGCCTTTTCAAATTTGCCCGAATCTTAGGCCCGGTCTATTATTTGCTTAAATAGCCCCACTCAATCAGAACTTGTCGATAAAAACCTACGAGTATCATTACCCTTTACTTTCCTTCGCTCACTACTCATTTTTTGGCATCGAAATTTAGCGAGAAATCAACTAGGGTTTCGAGAAACATGGCGGAGCATTCGGAGAATCCAGTGGAATCGGCAATGGAGAAGATAAGCGAGAAGATACACGGCCACAATTCGTCGTCGTCGTCGTCTTCGGATTCTGACAACGACGAACCGGCCTCCCATTCCTCAGTGAAGGCGAAGTTTTACCGTTTATTCGGTAGGGAGCGTCCGGTTCACCAGATTTTCGGAGGTGGAAAACGTACGGATTCTCTCTCATTTTTTTACAAGTTTGTTTACTTTCGGACTTGGTGATTGATTTATTTGCTTATTGAAGTGAAAAGATATCGGTTCGGGTTAGAGTTAAATGTTAGTTTATTATAATTTTTTAAATCTTTTCTTGGTGCTTTATGATCTGTTTAGTTGATGACAAAACGAAGATATATTTATTCAAAAGATAAAATGCGGGAAATGATTTATATTTGAACTTTATTGCTGTTGTTGGGTGTTGAGAAATCAGAAACTGAAGAAAAAGGAAAATAAAACTTACTAGAATCCCTATATTATAGTTGTAAACCAAATTAGGCTTGTTGAAGATGCTATTTTATGCTGTAAATCTGAATGACAACGAGGAATATCAAAGTGTCTTAATTTTGTCTGTTAATACTATCTTCTAAGCACCAACCAGAAAGGGAATGATCATTCAAAATAATAAGGAAGAGCAGATCAAAGTGCCTTGATTTTGTCTGTTAGCTCTATTTCCTAAGCATGTAATCGGAGAGATAATGATCACTTAAATAAAATAAATGAACTTATTTGATAGTCTTATAATGTTATGTAAATCCTAGGATTGCTCTTCGATCTGTCTTTCACCATCTTTAAGTTGATTTGGTGCAGCTGCTGATGTGTTCTTGTGGAGGAACAAGAAGATTTCAGCTGGTGTAATAGGTGGAGCCACTGCTATCTGGGTCCTTTTTGAGTTGGTTGAATACCACCTGCTTCCCTTGGTCTGCCACATCTTAATACTTGCACTTGCAACCTTGTTCCTGTGGTCCAATGTTCAAACATTCATTAATAAGTAAGCATATGGCATTTCTCATTTTAGTCCTCTTGTGATCTATATATATTTATTGGTTTTTCGAGTGAGCATGTGATGTGTTTTTTTAAGGCCATGTTTTTATCTCCAACTTAACTATATTTATAGCATACATCTTGGGTGTGCAGGGCTCCACCTCGCATCCCTGAAGTTCATCTTCCTGAGGAGCCATTTCTGCAGGTTGCTTCTGCATTGGCGATTGAACTCAACCAGGCTTTTGCAGTTTTGCGAAGTATTGCATCTGGAAGAGATTTGAAGATGTTTCTCATTGTATGTTTATTATCTGTTCTTCCAATCTGTAAATGTGTCACATTTAAATTTAAACGCATTTCAAAAATTTGTTACTGTTTTAATGCTTCTGTTTGTTGGACTAGCCAATTGATGCATTGTTCACTGTTTTTATGGTCCTGCTTGTTGGATTGGCCAATAGATGCATTGTTCACTGTTTTTATGGTCCTGTTTGTTGGATTGGCCAATAGATGCATTGTTCTAAATATATTCGTAATTATATATGAATTCTATGCTGTTATTGGAAAGAAAGAAAATGTTTTAGATTCCTAGTTATGGTGTTTGGGATGGTAGTACTTAATTGCACACTCTTAACTTACCCTGTGATAGTTGACCAATTACTTAATTTGGTTAGCTCTTGCAATGCAGTTATCTTTTATTTTGTTTTTGTTTTTTTCAAACTATCACTACAAATTGAATGCTACTTTGTTTTGGATGTCAGGTTGTAGCTGGCTTGTGGCTTCTGTCAATTGTGGGGAGTTGGTGCAACTTCTTGACCTTGTTCTATATAGGTAATGCAATTGGCAGCTCTTTTAGGCTTATAATTTAATTTTGATCGAATCTATGCTGAAATTTGATAATCTTGATTTTTGAAAACAGTTTTCATTTTGCTGCACACTGTGCCTGTTCTCTATGAGAAGTTTGAAGACAAGATTGACCCCTTAGCTGAGAAGGCGTTGATTGAGATAAAAAAACAATATGCAGTTTTTGATGCCAAGGTTCTGAATAAGATTCCAAAAGGTCCATTGAAAGCGAAGAAGGTTTAAGTCAGTCGAGCTGAATAATTTGTGGCGGGCATCTGGGTAGTAATGGGTTTTGCTGGTTGGTGATTTTGTTCTCTCAACCATATTTTGCTGGTTGTAATTGTCTTCCCCAACAGCTGTTTTCAACAGTATGGTTTGCAATTTGAATTATTTCCGGAGTTTTGTGGGGGGTTGTGGTTTCATTTTACGTGCTCCATTGGTAGCTTGAATCAGTTTCCTGTACATGGTTTGATTTTGGTGCATGTAATTTTTATGACCCTTTTGGTTTTTAAAATGTTGAGTATGAAATGATTGATTCTTTGTCTGCCAAAAGAGTCTTACAAGTAGTTATGTGTTGTTCCGGAAAAGAAAATTGCATGCTGAAATTAGTTATGTTAGAAACCAGATCATGTGATTAGTTCATCCCTGCTCGTGCAGTGAATCTATCATATTGGTTTGGTGGAGTTAGTTATTATTGAAGTTTCTTCTCTTCTCTTGGTGGTCCCAATGGAAATCGAAATAGGTAACAGAACAGATCGTATGGTGCCAATTTTGATTACGTCACGGATGTACCACTCGGGTGAAAATGCCGGTAAAAATATAACTACTTAACGCCGCAGTCACGTGCCATCCTGTGCTGACGTCAGACAAATTAATTAAATATGTAATATAGAAAATGCGGATTCTTTTTCTTTGGACCTCAAATACTATCCCTCGGTAGGAAAAGGCTTCACATGATAAAAAAATTAATACTCGCTCAAAACTGTCAACCGATTTTTCCATTTAACTAAAAAGATTTGAAGTTCTGAACTGCAATTCGTTGTCTAAAGCATGATCTGTGGAGGAACATTGCTTATTTCAGACTTCAAGTATGAAATAATTGACTGAACAAGATTTGCATCGCTACAACATTAACAAAGAATCTATACCTTTGATTAATTACACAATTCAACCATATTTTCAGTATTTCGGGAGTAGTCTTGAGATACCAGAATTGCTCTCTGATGATGAGAGAGGAACAGTCGAGAACTCAGAATCAGATTGTTCAGATGGCCGTAAATTTCCTCGGGAGGGCAGGGGGCTAAGATCTTGGCTGGGAAATAAACTTGATCTTGAAAAACCAGCGCTTGCAATGCCTGTGCTTTTTCTCTGGTCAGGCACTGATGGACTAGTCGCAGTAGCAGTTGGACTTGTTCCATATATGCCTTCCTTGGATTTACCCATGTTTTCTGCAGATTCTCTCCTCTCCCTTTCTTCGTTTTCTTTGAGAAGAAAATCAACCCATAGATCAGCAAATGACTGAAAGGAAATGGGTTTAGATTAAAATTATGTTTGTTCCAAAGGGGAAAAGGAGAAAGGGAAATTGCGGATAATAGTGGCATGGAAACCTAGTAGGATTCCAAAAGAAACAAGCCAATCTTGACCAACTAAAACTACTTCCCACAGAACAAATCAAAGCAAGCCCGGTGAAGACAATAATTTTTTGGACCGAGCAAGCAAAAAGCAAATTCTGAAATTCACAAAGAAAAAATAATTATGAACCTGATTTTCAGATGCCATGTTTGCATGTGCTTCAGCTGAACTTCCTCCTAAGATGCCACCAACTAAGCGACCAGGTAGACCCAAAACTCCACGAACAACACCTTTGCCTGCACCTTGTTGAGCACAGCCTATTCTCTGTTTGTCTTCATCAGAAAATCCCAGCATGCGAACCATAAGATCCAGAACCTGGAAGCCACAATATGTGGTCATAGCGCATGAGCCAAATGAAAAAGGAATCTTTGCTAGCGAAGCTACTTTATTTAGGACAAGAGAACTAGAAGCATTTTTCTAGCATCTGAAATGCACTTTACGATGGAGTAGGGAAGAGATTGGGTTGACAAACATATAAAGTAAACGTCTGAAACTCAACAACTTCTAGTGCCTAAAGGGTTTTCCCTACACTATATACCGAGATGTTTGGATTACTCTTAAAGTTAAGACATTTTTCTCAGCTATTTCTTCTTTCCTTTCACTTAGTTATATCTTGCATCATCTCTTAAATAGAAGGGACATGTATCTAAAAATTAAAACAGCCTCAGCTTGAAGTCCAACCAATTAAATCACAAATGTGTTTTGCATGTAAAGAAATGAGGGAGAGAAGATTTTTTCAGTTATTTGTTATTATCTCAAAACTTCATTAATCATACTAAGAAGCCTTCTTACCTCTTTGCTGTGGTTTCTTTGGAAGTAGGTAACCAGCAATTTTATCACGATGCGCCTGCCAACACAGTTAATGACAAGATTAAAATTTTTTTCCAGTTTCTATTCAATTAAAACGGAAAGATAATCAATATACAATGTAAATTCAAACTCAACCAAAGCTCATAACTGGTCTCTGCAATATAAATAAACCCAATAACCTGTCTACGAGATAATCTGAATCCACCGACATTCTGTTAAGCCTTGTCATACTTTGTTCAACAGCACGGCGTAGTTTTGCATTATCTTCCTCAAGCTTGTTTATTCTGCTCTTTCCTTCTAACAACATCTTTTCAGCTTGAGAAAGCTTGGCCAAAATTTCTTCCTTTTCCCTAGTTGATACCTCTGCTCGTAGATCTGCATCCTGGTAGAAGAATAGACTGTCAAAAATATGAAGCACAATGACTTGCAAAATCCAAACACACTTCTATGTATCCAGGTCACCGAGGAATCTGAAAAAACATAAAACAAGCATACAGTATCCTACTAAAACTTAATTACGAATCACACCCTTAGATAAATAAGATTAGTAGAAAAACCAATTGAATCTATCAATGTTACTCATTTGAATCGAGGTTCAATTTGATGGATCATATGGCTCATAAAGATATTGGGATAAAAGTCAGAACTAAATTACAAGTTCAATGAACCGACTGTATAGCATCCATAAAGATTATACATTAGGAACCTAAGGTAATTATGTTCCATTCACAACCCAGTACCACATATACATGTAGCTGATAAGCCAATATTAACATTCACAAACCATTACAGCATATAGGTGTAGCTGACTACAACTGGTGTGGGATTAAGTATTAGTTGAGTTGATATTCATGCTCCTGCGTGGTCTTGTATTTTTCATTTTTCTAGCCTCATAAGTTTGTGGTTGTATATACCTACAAAACATCTTGATGAGCCACTACTGCACTTTACACATTCTTATAAACCCCGCCTCTAAAGAAAGATAACTTGCATCTACATTAGGTTAACAAATAGAGAATATGGATACACTTGTGTACATAAGAAACTTCAAACCATCATGAAACTAATTTGGATGCACTAAAAACTCAATTCACCGTAGGAAAATTATTATTTGTGTTGCTATCCACTGAAAAGAAGTTTGACAGTTCAATAAATTGATTATAATGATGGCAAAAAAGAAGGGAGGATAGATCATACTTTCAACTGCTCAGAAAGTTTAGCTGATTCTTCTCTTGCCAAAGCCAACTCACGCTCCAAATGTCCCTACAGTTATGATAATATTACAGGCTTAAAACCAAATTTTATGAAGTCCTAACAAACACAAGAAACAATTAAAATTTGTTTACCTTAGCTTCAAGTTCAGCAAAGTACTGGCCAAGAGCAGTTTGAAGATTCAGAAGTTCAACATTTTTGGCATCTAATGTCCTCAAACAGTTAGCAAGTTTTTTGTTCAGATCATCAATGATTTCCTTAGACTTCTTAATTTCGTTGTTGTTGATAATCTTAACTTCTTCCTGATTTGCAAGTGTCTGCTTCAGAGTCTTCTCCAAGTGTAATATTTGCGCCCTTTGATATTCATTATTCTCACGAAGCTCTTCAATGATTTTACTATCCTCATCCATTTTTTCTGATTCTTCATGTGCCTGAGCAACATTCCAGCAAGAGAAACCATCTTTAATTTTGACTGCAGAAAGTTTAAAAGATAACTTTTACTTAAAAATACAAAAGAATGTATACACACCAAGAATTTAGCTCAAGCTTAAAAAAGCAACAATAACTTTAATATGAACATATCAAATTGCAAATTAAAAAGAAGCAAGGTAGATTATGTCTCTAGAACCTCCTTCACAGCAATATTTACATCGTTAACCATTAAAACTGAATACGATCACTAGAATCTCTTACAAGAATTTTAGCTTCAACTCTAATGTGGGAACAGTACAACTGTTAACTGAGTAGCAACCAACATTGAATCAACCATCCCTTTTCATAATTATATGCATTCAACTTTGGAGTGCATCCTCAATGTCATGAAACTAAAGCCAAAATATTTAAAGATTAGAAAATGAAAAACAAGGTCAAGAGCAGAAGCTACTTCAAACAACCTTTTCTAACAGATGCTGCTTAAGACGAGTTAACTCCTGCAATGCTTTGTCCCTTTCGGAGCGTGTTTCCTTCAAATCTTTATCCAATATTTGCAAAGAAAGCTCCATTTCTTCTCTTCCTGGAAAGCTTTCTGATGATTCTACCTTCTGGGGGAAAAATGTAACATTGTGAGTGATAGAAGAGCAAACCCGCTGGATAAAACAATGACACATGGAATTACTGAGGGCCAACAGGCACAGGCAAGGAGTATTTGACCTAACAAGTATAAGATGTGAATGTATAACACACAGACATACTGAATACAAATCTTACCCCATCCAATCTACTTGGATGCTCTACAGCATCCGGAAATATTTTGTCATTTGAAGATTTCCTGTTCTTTTCCAAAGCAGCCTCAAGTTCAATCTTCTCAATCTATATATTGATATAAAAGATTAGAACAGATTCAGTGTCGCACTAGAAACAGTATAAATTTCTGAACAAGGATTATAATACACTTCTTGCATGACACCAAAATTTGAAAGCACAAAATTTATTGACCTTAAGACTATTGTTTTCCTTCTCCAGAGTGGCAACTACTCTTTTCAAATTCCCCATAATGTCATCTGCATCTTCATCCTCCTTTTTATTCAACTCCACTTGCAGTCGTCTTATTTCAGATAATTTTTCATTCAATTCTTCGCGTATTTTGCTGATCTCCATTGAGGTCTGCCGATAGAGAAGAAAATATGCAGTCAGACAGCGCACAAGTAAAAGCGCATAAGGTTCTTCGAAGGTAAATCACCCTGTCAGAGCTCCTAAGCTAACTAATAACTCACTTTGTCCTTATCCATTTTTAGTGACTTGAGTTCCTCCTGGAAAGATTTTTTCAGCTTCTGTTCCTCTGAAAATACAAAAATCAGACATTTTTTTCCCCTTTCAACAAGTACACACCAAAAGCAAACAGAAAAGAAATTTAAGGGTAGCAAATTATTTATAATTCCATATGGTCAAACTTAACCTTCCTTGCAGAAATATACCTTGTAAGTTTAGCTGTACATCAGCCAACTTATCACGTTCTAGCTCAAGTTCCATCCTAAGTTGTTTTGTTTGTAACTCATGAGTCGTTTGCACTGCTTCCAAGGACCTATTTTTTGCTTCCAGCAAATCTGCAAGCTCCTATAAAGCATTCATGTATCCATTGTCAAGTTCATTCATCGTAAAAAAAGGAAAAATGAAAGACAAACACCAGAAAAAGAGAAGATTATTTGAAAAATATAGGATTAAACTAAATGGTACTCAAAAAGGAAAGAAAATGTTTGAAAGCAGAAATGGAATTCCTTTTGTAAAAGGGAGAGCACCACAGCTGTAATAGTTATATCCAAAAATTTCCGGAAAAGATAAACAAAAAGCAAAGTGTCATACCTTTTCTTTGCCTTGTAAATTAAAATGTCTAGTGTCCATCTTACTTTGTGTAATATCAGGTTGTAGACCATTTGTGCCATTGTCCATTCTGTCTAGTTTAGATAAGAAACCATTTTGCATTTGATTTGCAGCTTGACGGTGTTTTACTTGAGCAGTAAGCTTATGCTGTCGGCTTGGTGATATATCATCACTTCCCTGTACAAATTACAAAATAAATCAGGGAAAATCCAAGGGCTTATTGATAGATACTATTTATTAAATAAAGAGAGAGAGAAACAGCAAATGTTTTGACTCTAAGGCAGCAAAATCATATTTAAACCCAAACAGCATGCACACAACAGCAATAAAACAATCCATTGCGTGAGAAAAACAAGAAGACAACAATCTGTAGCATGATGAGTCACCACCCCGATGATATAACATACAAGCTATATTTAAGTCAACTTATTTCATAGTGGATTAAACAATAAAATATTTGTCTTTAAATGAGAGTAAAATTAGAAAATTAGAATTGCAAATTGAAGTTAAAATATGTAGTGAAGTCAATGGGTCATATGCTCCTCTAGACACTAGTGACAACGAGTTTTAATTTAGAATTTTACACCAGCTAATATTAAATAAGTTTTATATACCACTCCATTGAGCATATCGAGGATCCTGTGACACCTCATAAAAATCCTGGAACAATCAAGCATTTAAAATTCTATACCCCTTTCAAGTCACTGAACTTGTTCATCCCTTGGTTTGAGAAATACTAAACCAATTCAAGGCCACTGAATATAGCCGGCCAATGAATAGCAATGCAGTGGCAAGGGATGGTCATATACCATGGGCAGATTATCACATGCCAAGATGCATTGCACAGTGCAGCTATACAGGTAGGTGGCATTTTCCTAAGTCATAAGTTGTACAAGATAACTGAAGCACAAAATAACATCAGAAATGGTACACTTGATAGACATGGCCAAAAATATATTGCCAACCACATTTAACTTTATATTTTAGATTGAAGCAAAAATTATTATGTAATTAAATAGATGAAGTTGTTACAGCACAGAATAACAAATCTCCAAAATCATAAAACTCTACCACGACAAAGAATTGGGAACTGAGAAACTACCTTCAGAACGTTAATGCCGTTAGTTGATGTTTTGGAATTTTCATTTCTAGATGCGTCAAGAGCAGCATTTGTTGCATCCAGATTTTGCTTCAATGAGCCATTTTCTTTGTTCAACCTGGAAATCTGTTCCTGCAATTGCCATCACAGAGGGAACGAGCAGGAAATGAGGATATCAGCATTCAAGCTGTCAAAGACCCTAAATAAAAATACATAATAACTAAAAAAGAAAAGATAATTCAATTATGTAGTTTTGTGCATTGAATATCTAATATGGTTTCAGGACCAGCTAACTAATAAAAAAAGAAAAGAAAAGGTAAAACAGGCTGAATGCATAGCCATAACCTCCAATAACATAATGTTATACAAATCAAAACTATGCCCCAACATTTACATGCTTATTAGAGCATTAAAAGTTAATGAGGTTTCAACTTTCAACCACTGTTATAATATTAATGATTACATAACACAGTATCACAATGGAATCTAACTATAGCTATTTGGCCGTAACACTAACTTCTGAAACTTATTTTAATCCAGCATAACAAACAAAAAACAAGTAAACAGTCAGCGCAAGTACCTCTTTCTCTTTCAACAAGGCCGCATAATTAACTGATAATGCTTTAATTTCTGACTCAGATTCTTGAAGCCTCTTAATTTCTGCTTTATATTGTTCAATCTACAAGAATCACATATAGATCGAAACATGCACTCAGAGCTGAGAAAAGTTACAAAACATCCAAAATCTCATTGATTGGAAACCATATAAATCCAAAACTAACCTAATTGTAACTAATCAAGACATAAAAATTAAAATATACCTCATGATTATGCGGTGAAGCAATACCATTATATACCGGAGAACGCGAAACGGAATTCGAATGGGCAAACCTGTGAGAATTTCTCCGATCAGAGACCGGCGTATTGTCTCCATTGGCTGAACCGTAGATCTTGAACTCTTCTTTATCGTCGTCGTCATCTTCATGTACATCAAGTGCAATCTTATTTAGGTTTTCCTTCAAATTCGCAATGGTGCCCCACATCCTTCAATCCGGATCCCGCACAACAACTCCGAAAATAGAGAGATAGAAAGAGATTTAAATTTGTCGGCGGTTTAATGAGTTTCGACGGAGAAACGTATCGGTTAAGGTTTTGTAGGTAGATCTGAGATTGTAAGAACAAATGAATTGTTGTAATTAAACGCAATTATTTGGTTCGAGAACGCGTTAACAAGAGATCAACTCTCTGGATAATGAAGCGGATTCAAGATTGGCCCGTTACAGCTTAAAATTTATAGGTAGCCGAAACCTTAAGCAAATATTTGTAATACCCGGTATTTCGGGCATGTCGGCCCTTCACGTTTTACCGCCTTGTGACCTGACTAGTATAATGTTAAATATTTATTTTTTTCCGTTTTTACCCCCTTAGTCAACTCAACTTATTTGTTTCCAATTTTGGGCTTAAATTTTTGATAGCCCAAGAAACCCATCCATTTTGGGCTCATCCCAATTTTAGGTTTAATTTTTAAGATTTTAGGATTCATGTCCAAAAGCAAATGTAAAATTGGGCTTTTGGGCCTAGAGTCGAGACCCATATGCCCCATAAAAGTCCTCACTTTTCCTGCAAATCCATGGGCATACAGACATCACATTTTTACACTTCCTCTATATATAATGTAGCCATGGCAGAGTCTTTAGGGTTTATGCTTTAGGAGGCGCAGTATGTGTTTTCTCTTTGTTTTGGGACATTCATTCTTTTGAAATCTTCTGATTCTTTGAAGAAAATATAAGTTGATGTGATGATGATAATTTAAGTGTAAAGTCAGTGACTGTGGGTTGGGGTTTCAAACCCTATCCCACAAGATGAGTCTCTGTTTTTTTGGTTCGTATTCACTGAGCATCGTATAAGCTTGTGTATTTCCAGAATTTGAGGTAAACAGTAATGCTATTGTTTGGAAACGAGGGACCTATGGAGGTAGTGCTAAATGAAGTGCACTTTCATCCAAGTTTGCCTTCGGAAATTGTTACCGAAAGCGGATCAACGAGTCCGAAGTCTGTCTGTTATAGACAAGTTTTTGGTTCGGTTCAATTACGGATCTGATTTTCGTACAAATTTTTCTTTAACGTAGAAATCTTATTACACGAAGTTAATTTCTTTGGAAGCGAAGGTCCCAGCAGAGGGGTAAGAACTCTGAATTGAGACCTCTCTAACATCTATACAAACCCTTCGCAAATTAATTTGCCGAATAGTATGATGCCCTCAATTTCTCAATTTTTGGAGCATCCCGAACCCTCGGCAACAATTGTTTTCTTCTAATCTTGAACTTTCACTTTAATGATTTTAGTTTTTCCTGTTTTTGTAAGCAGAAGAGCTGAAGCTTTATTAGACCAATACACATTTTCTAATATCCGGAACTTCGTAAACCAGACCAATATAAGATGTGCACACATGGGAATTGGGATAATGATGACTGTGGCAGTATAGAGCAGCTGTTGATTAATCTACTTCACAATCTAAACATGCCGAAATACATTTTTCAATCTAAGATCCGATCTAAACATGCTAGGCTGTATACATTTTTCAATCTTAGATACGTTAATGATTGGGTATCGAGAGTTTAATACAAAGTAAGCGAGATTAGATCTAGCTTTTCTTATTTACAGAATTTAAGATGATATATGCTATGGACTAATTGGATAGATCTACCTTTTCTCTCATATACAGAATGTTCGATAACATGGACCATGGACTCATTAACACAATCGTGTTATAAGTACAACAGTGCACAGTTCATAACCATGCTGAGAAGTTAAAAAAAAAAAGCAGAAAATAATTCCAGCCGATGACAGTAATATTGGAGCAAAAATTGCCTCCATTAACCAGGCATCATTTAGACCTCACTAGGTAAGATACCCATATTTCGTCTGAAGGCGGTGGTGGCTGAATCCAATGCCACGGAACTCGGCTGCATCCAAGTTGCATATAATTAGATGAACCCTCTTAAGCAGCTTAAAAATATTAAAGTCATCAAATGATATTTCAATATATATAGTAAAAAAACTAGGCGGCATCATGAGAGAGGATAACGGTGATAATAGTGAACATGAGGATGGGATAAAATGAAACCACCAGTGGTAGTGGCAGATGATAAGATGACTGTAATCCTGCTCGTGAAAATGGTATTTTAGTTTCCTAGTGATTTCCGGGTAAATTACTAATTGTTTCAGCCACCGTTTCCTCTATCTACTGCACCCGGTATACACAGTCAATCACTAGCAAGCAGTGGAAAAGGATTGGAATTCTTACCTTCCTCCTGCTCTGATATATGCATCCCATGTTCTTCGAACCTGCAAGAAAAGGGCAGGATCAGGTTAAGATCAAGTGCCTCTAATAATGATAACAAATTTGAATATAAAAGATGCTGGTATATGCATATGCCAACTATATAAGGCCATTTGGGAATCAGATAATGGCTTCTAAATCTCAGGCAAGCAGATATTGCCAATAAAAAAAGGCAACAGCGTCGGTGCCAGATTCGAAGGAAGATAGCTTACAATACCTCAATAAGTGTCCCCATGTCAGTATTGCTGCCATGATAGTAGTGATAGAATTCCATTGGTAAATTTGCCACAGAATCATATGCCCCAGCATAACCTAGCCCTTCAGATCCGTTTCTTCCAGATATGATTTCAGTGTCATCACCAGTCTCCCTTTTGTGTTTACTTTCAGTTAGTTGGTCTTTGCTTTCCTTAATTCCACCATCATCACTGCTTCCAACTTTTGATAAGGGTTCAGACTTTTGAATGGTTTTTCTAGATTCCTCTGCAGTTGCAATGGCATCCTTGGCACCATCTCTGTCTACTGCAGCCAATGTTTGACGCTCTTCTTCCTCAACTGCAGTTCGTACTCTCTCAAGAAACTTGTCATCCTCTTCTGGGAGAAAATGACCTGCATAATACAACCGACAATGGTTTTGAGTCTCATAAATGATCAGATTCATTTATTACAAAGACCACATCCATCGTTACATGCGCGCACACACACAAAAATAATAACCAAACTCCATAAGAAAAATTCATACTTTTCCACAAAGCTTAAAAAGAATGTCCCTAGCCATTTACTAAATACAAATTATACTGATATTACTAGCCGTCTCCAATGAGCTTTTTTATTGGGAAGAAACAAATGAAAGTTTACAACGCATAAATACCAAAGCAAAAATGGTAGGTGATTTCTAATCTTTGGGTCGAAATAATTGTCACAAGCATTTTGTAACAGTCAGACTATTCGTGCTTAATTTTAGTATGTAAAAGACTCTTTCATCTTAAGTTACAAGAAACAGAACTATGCCATTCCATTCTGAACATAAACCAATTTATGATGCAAAGGAACTACACTCTTAATGTCAATGTTAGAATAGAAGTGGTACTGAAAAACTGACTACAAAACTGGTCCAAGGTAGGGGAGCTAAATAACAAAAAAGCCAAACAAATGACACAGTGAGTACAAGCACAGTAAATGTAAAGCATACAAGATTTTATCGAGTACACCTTGTTTCTTCAATTTTTGAATCCTTATAGAGCGCAATTCTTGCAACTTCTCCACAATGAAGACCATCTCAAGCTGAACCATAAAACAGTGTATAAGAATAAAAACTCAAGGGTGCGAGCACACACAAAAAGAAAAAAAAAAGGGTTAAATGACCAATTTTCAGAACAAAGCTTTGCAGCATTAGCATAAAAGAGAGGTCTTTGATATAAAGACTGTACAAGTGTGGACAGAAGAGTAACACATAAATATCAAACATAAGCACTAATCTAATGCTGATCAGAGGGTACAAGTTCATTGAAACATAGCATATTTCTATAAGTAAAATAATAATCCGCTGAAAAGTAGTCAACACACTAGTTTCTTACATCGGACATAGACTACATTTCACGTTAGTAGATTTTTACGTCTGAAAGTATACACACTTGTGCAATATATAGTACCAATTCTAGTCTCTTTCTCTCCTCTTTTGCTTTAAGCTTAGCAATTTCATTCATTTTTTCAACCTGAAAAACAACATGGCTCAGTTAGTAAATAAACAAATACTTAGAACTTCAATAGCATGCAAATGGCAAGCATGACTTCAACATTGAGATTGAAAACAGTTAATCCCTGGTATCCATCTAACACTGGAGGCTGAAATAAACCAAATGGAAATACTAAGATTCCAGAGACTGATGTAAATTCAAGGAAAACACTAAGGTTCCAAATTTCATTTAGAATTTATAATGATCATCATAACATTGAAAATCTTGATCTATAAATTTCCTTGAGCATTTATAATGACCATCATTCCAAGTAAAAGAAAAATGAAAACTTTACAGGACAACTCCTTTCATTTCAGAAAATCATCAAATCCTGTCTAGATATTAGTAGCCTGTGTCAATCAATGAATACTAAAAATAGTCAAAGACTGCAGATTAGAAATATAAAAGAAGTCCAAGTACCTTATGCTTAGCAATATCCTTGGCAATCTCCCTAGCCCTCCACTCATCAGCTTCTTGATCAGCTTGTTCAAATCGTTCATGCTCCTAAATTTTTATAGAAAAGAAGTTAACACACAAAATAAGCAGTCGTCATCATTGGTCAAGAACAGATCCCCAGCTTCCTAGAACAAACATTAAAAATCTACCTTGCCAAGCTTTTCTGCAATACGGTTCCTCTTTCTTTTTCTCCTCAGTTTATTTCGTTTGGATTTTTGAGCTTTATTAACCAATCTAACTGCAGCTGATTTCTCCTCCCATGGAATTGTTTCATCTGCAACAAACCTAAAAGGCTCCAGTTGAGCTCTTAGTTTTGCCATCAAAGAGTTTGCGGCTTCCGCTGAAA
>JAXCLQ010031286.1:6503-26160 GCA_035584115.1 Cedrela odorata | reverse complement strand
TGTGAATACTGAAAATCTAAGAGAATAAACAGTTTTTATAATGTAAAAGAAGTATAAATTGGTGATGAAGGTAAAATTATCTAATTTTTTAAATTTTTAATTTTTAAATTTTTTTTAAATTTATAATTTTATGTAAATTTTATTGTAAATAAATTTAATTTAATTACTTATTATTATTATTATTATTATTATTATTATTATTATTATTATTATTATATTTTTAAAAAATATTTATTATGTATATTTAAAAAATAAAAAAATTATTTATTATATAAATTAAAAAAATAAAAAATTTTAAATTTTAAAATAAAACAAAAGGATAAAAAAAAAGGCTTAAGCTTAGGCCAAGGGTACGAGACTTAGCCAAAGGCACGAAGCTCTAACTAAGAACATGAGGTACGAGCCAATTTTTTTTTTTTTTTTATCTTTTAGTGTACTCGAACTTTTTTGTTAGTATTTTAATTTTTTAAAAAATTAATTCCTTTATTTTTTTAAATTTACATAATAAATATTTTTTAAAAAATATATAATAAATAATAAGTAATTAAATTAATTTTATTTATAATAAAATTTACTATAATTAAATTTATATAAAATTATAAATTTTAAAAATATTTAAATTTAAAAAAATAAAAAAAAATTTATCACTTATTATTTATGATGTAAATTTATAAAAAAAATTAAGAAATTAAAAAATAAAAAATAAAAGATTTAAAGAAAAGATCCTCACTAGTGTAGTTACTGTACATAATAGGATTACGTAGTTATCACCCTTTTTTTAAGGTTAGATGGTAATGATCCTAAAATTATTTAAATTTTATGATTTATAATTGATTATAATTTTAAGTAAAATAGGTGTAAAATAAAGTTATTTTTAAAATTTTCTCCAACATCGCCTCACCATCCTAAGTTTGCAACCCGTCAGCAAATAATAAACTAAATTAAACGTTTCAACGATGTCGGATCGGACCCACTTTTCGTTCATGACGTGTCAAACATCTATTGGATAACTGATGTGTCATGACACCTCACAAGAAAACCCGTTACCTTCAAAAAGGTCCAAACCCATCACCCACAAATTTAAACCCCAGCAACGAAAAGCAAAACAAAGCAGAACAAAAAAACAACCTTCTATTCAATCAAGAAAACAAAGAAAATTAAAAATGGCGATGGCGGTTGAAGGAGGAGGGACGTTGTCGGAGATATATCAGAGCGCGAAGAAGGGGCTGCTGAGGGCGAGAGACGGAGTGGAGAAGTTGGAGAGATTTGAGAGCTCGACGTCAAGCGGAGGTTATGATCCGCCGGAGCTCTCCTTCGCCGTCAAGAAAGACATCGCCCAGATCCAGTCACTCTGCGTCGAGATGGACCGCCTCTGGCGCTCCGTCGCCGCCAAGTCTCAGCGCGATCTATGGAAAAGGTAGCTTTCTATATTTGATTTTATCACTTGTCGTCGCCATGTTTTGGTATGGCACCTAAGATCTAACAAGTGGCGTGGTGAAGATGCGCCATGTGCGCAGAGCCGTAGCAACTCTCTATATCGGAATTCTATGCAAAACATTTCTGATCTTGTTTTCATTTTTTTTTTTTTTATCTTGGGACTTTATTGATTGTCTGCTTTTGATTTTTAATCAAGCTACGGAAATTTGTTAGTATGTATGAATTAATGTGCTAATGTGGGATCGATTGGTAATTTTCTGATTTCGTGAAATAATTTGCTAATTATAGGTTTTTGTGTCTGTGCGCGCGCGTGTTTTTACATTTTTTTTAAATTTAATTTCAGCGAGTTTGAGTTTGGTAGATTAATTTCTGTGTTATACTTACATGTATAGTGGAAACGAAATTGTTTTTTGTTGAGTGAATTGAGAGCACTGGTAAAGTTGCATTTGGAGCTACATATGATACTACTTTGAGGGTTTAATTTTGGTTCGTTATTTGTTTTTGGTACCGGTCATTTACATGTTATTTGAGTGCATACTGGTGGGTTAGTGAGTTGATATGATGGAAGGCATGTTGTTGCAGGATCAGGCTGATAATTTATAATGTGCTCATATATTGGTTTGTGAGTGTTCTTTCACTTGATCATGAGACAAGTCACTGGGTGTTGATTTGAAATGAAATTACAGTTTATTGTTATTGTTTAGCTTGTATGTTGAGGGGATGCATTTTTATGTTTTGTTGTGCAGAAAAGTTGAACAAGTAGCAGAAGAGGCTGAATCATTGAAAGAAAGTCTGGACAAGTATTTTTTAAGAAATCAGAGACGGATAAATGAAGCTAGAGAGAGAGCAGAATTACTTGGAAGAGCTGTATGTTATCCAGTTTTTGTTAGAAGCTATGAACATATGTTGTAGTGCTTTCTTGTCCTGGAAAGAGAATTAGCGTTCCAATCTGATGAATTTCATTTTTGTTATAGAATGGCGAGTCAGCTCATATTTTGAGAATTTTTGATGAGGAGGCACAAGCAATGCAGTCAGTTCGAAATTCTTCGAGGATGTTGCAAGAATCTTTTGCAACTGGAACAGCCATTCTTGCTAAATATGCAGAACAAAGGGAACGTCTGAAGGTATTTACAATCAAGCCCCTTATTATTGACATGCACAACACCTGTATGTGGACACTTACCCATACAGTGTGCACAAACAATGCTCATACAACAAGATGGTCAATAGGTCAAGGAAGAAATTTTATATTCTTGTCATGGTTATATTCTTTTAACATAATAATGAGGTCATCTTAGGTCTTCATTGCAAACTAGCAATTATCTTTAACTTTGTTTGTGCAAAGGCTATAGAGCTTATAAGTGGTTGTAGCACCTGTGTGATCTGCAGAGAAATTTAGTCAGTTTTGCGGAATGATTGTAAAAGATTATAGGTTGTGAACTTTAAATTTGTGAGAAATGGCAGATAGTGTGTTGTTGTAAAGAGTAATCCTGGGTTCCTTATTTATTATGAAACTCTTTTATGGATAAGAAAGGAACTGTCAAACAGAGTTCTAGATTATTGGAGATAACTCAAATTAGTTTTAAAATATCAACACTTTGTGATGCTTTGACATCAATGTTGCTACAAATTTTTTGGCTAACAAACAGATTGATATTGTATGGAAGTTAAAGGTACATAGTTTCAAAAGTCATCCTATCATTTATAACTTTTGCAGTGGATGTCAATAAAGAGCTTTATTAATTAACTTCTATCTTTGGTTCAGAAAGCACAAAGGAAAGCTCTGGATGTTCTCAACACAGTGGGGCTGTCCAACTCAGTGTTGAGGCTCATTGAAAGGAGGAACCGTGGTGATAGATGGATCAAATACGTAGGGATGATTCTGACAGTCGTCATCTTGTATTTCTTCTGGAGGTGGACTAGTTGATCTGCTCTTCGTACTTAACTACACATAACCGTTCACATTTTGTTCTCGATCTATTTCCCTGTAAGTGGGGTTAATGAGGATGTATAAGACGTTCTTTGAAAAGATACTGACTCGTATAGGATGGACTTATAGAGAAGGTACTTTGCAATTTTTTAACTTGTTTAGAAAGAAATCCATGAAATATACTAGCTGTGTTATTTGTATTTTGGCAAATGGGAAGGTACAGACTACAGAGCTGGAAGATTCTAAGAAACGTCTGCATTTGGTTGTTGTCCTGACACTACAACAGCCTGGGTATGGACCGGTTAATATGGATTTTTGCGGTTGATTTGTTGTTATCAAAGGGCCTGTTCTGTGTCATCCTATAAAATAGATTTTCAAAAATTGTTTGGTTAAATATAATTTGTAATAGATTTTTTTTATTTTTTAAAATGGCATTTGGTAGTATATTTTAAAAATGGGAATATGGGATTGGTTATAATATGTTGATTGTATTGAAAGATTTATTTATTTTGTAATATAAAATTTGAAATATTTCATAAATAAATAAAAATTAATAAGTAAATACTTGTAATTATGATATTTATCAACAGTAAAAGAAACTGTGACAAAGCAATCTTAAGCAATGCACCGACCATATATTCAGGATCTCGTGTATCTGGGCAGGAGCACAATGTTTAAGGTTTAAGGTAACGCTTTTGGTTTACGTAAATACTGCACTGCATAGATCACGGAAACTCGGCCGCCTAATGGGGTTAAAAAATTCTTTATAAAGAGAAGGAAACAAGGGCTTGGCTAACTTACGTTTTGTTGGATTGTTGCAATTTAGATCTAACGAATTGAAATTTTTTTAAAAAAAAGAAATTCCTTTACACAGCTTCTTCTTCAAAACTATTGGTTTTCGTATTCGTCAACTTCATGACAACAAGCGAAGTAAAATCTCCCTTGCAAATACGCAAAATATGTTATAACACGAAAAACCACTTATTTCTCTCCAAATTTGGGGCAAAATTAAGGTTCAAAGAAATTGTATTCCTTTTCAGTAGCACTATCACCACCATTTATTTCCAACAGTTTGCTCGTTTTTGTCTGTAGAAACCTAACTAACTAACTTGGTATAAACTTAAAACTTTTCTATATTTATGTTTATATTTTGTTTTGTTATAGTTTTGAATAGACTTTCTTTTGTAAGCTAAACCTTTTGTCTGAGTTTCGATAATATGTTGATTGATCCGATAGCAAATGATATGAAATTATTATTATTATTATTATTATTATTATTATTATTGTAATGGATGATTTATACTTGTTAATTTAATTTTGATAGTTCATCTACATCTAGGATTTCTTATTTAGCTCAATTTTAATTAATACATTCATTTCTCTGGTTTATTTGTAATATTTATAGTATTTTTATTACTTAGATATCCTATTATGAGATTTCTCATGATCCTTGGGTGTTGTAGGACTTTTGCATATTTATTACTTCGGGTTGAATTAGATTAGATTTCTTGATTATATTAACATATATATATATATATATAATACAGTGTAAGGATGAAGGGAAAACAATATTGAGTTATGAGTTTATTGATTTTGATATTGAATAAAGTGGAAATTATATATACTTAATTACCAAAACTTAAAAACAAAGATTTATAGGAATTTGCCTTTAGATTTGTGTCATAGATAAAAAGCAGAGTTGGGTCTTTCCTTGTGTGATTGAAGGATAGTGAACCTAAAATAATACGAGGCATATGTATATATATGAAATCAACTCTAATTTCTTTTCCAATTTTCAATTGAGTAGCCTGGTATAATTAGTCATTGGTGGGATCTATTGGGGCATTTCTTTAAACATAGAACTAGACAACAATATCCTAATTTATGTTTTATTTAAAGACCTATGGATCTTGGTCTCTATCTTTTGTCATATTCTTCTACAAAACTTATAAGAAAATGTGGAAAAGTTAAAAAAAAAAAAATTAAATTAAAGCGAAATGTTTCATGTTTTACTTGTTAGTTTCTTATATGCGAAAGCGAACATGAGAAATGTAATCACTTAAAAGTAATATTTGCTAAAATATTCGTGTTGGTGATATTATAATGGAATTCTTTTCTTTGTGATCTCTAATTGAAACTTAGAAACATTATGCTCCTTCCTTGCTTGTTCTTGTTTAAATTTAGTTTTGTTGGTGTCTGTCTCTTGGTTGGATAAGAGGATGCTCATCAACTGAAATTGGCTAAGAGAAGGCAATCTAATAGGGAACACCTATTATTCAAAATGCAAGGGATGGAAAAAGTGTAGGGTAAGTCTATAATACAAATCTCACCAAGTCAAACAAAGGGATAGGATATAGAAAGAATGAAAATTTGGTGTACTTTCTTCCTCATTTAAGATCACGATCTTTCAATCGCCCTTTGACACTACACTCAGATCAGATCATTTTCAGAGATTTTCTCAATTCCTAATTTTTACCGAATGAGACTAAACACTGGAAAGAAAGAAAAACACTTTTCTCTTTCATTTTTATTTTATTTTTATTTTATTTTTGCACATTTTCTTATAGATTTTGTAAAAGAATATGACAAAAGTAATAAACTTAAGACTTGGACCAAAACCCACTGGTCTTTAAATAGGATATAAATTAGGATATTGCTGTCCAACTCTATTTTAGAGAGTTATCGCCCCCAGTAGATCCCACCAATGACTAATTATACTTGGCTACTCAATTAAAAATTGAAAAGAAAATTAGAGTTGATTTCATATACATGCCTTGTACTATTTCATGCACACTATCCTTCGACCACATAAAGAAATACCTAACTCTGCCCTTTTAGTTGGGACACAAATCCAAAGGCAAATTCCTATAAATCTAGGTCAGATGTTTTCTCTCTCAAGTCTGGTCATTATACCAAAAGGAAACTCGGAACTCAGGTTAGTACTGTATTGTTTACCCTGCACGCTTCCACTTTATTATATATATATATATATATTAATATAACCAAGAATTGTAATCTAATTCAACAGAAGCAATAATTATGTAAAATCCTACAACACCCAAGGATCATGAAAAATCTATAATTTAAGGCAAAAACTGATTAAGCCTATTAAATGTTACAAACAAACAAGAGAAACCAAAGTATTGACCAAAATTGAGCTAAATAAGAAACATTGTAGGTAGATAAGCTCTATCTAAATCAAATGAACAAATAAAAATCATCCATTATAAGAAAAAAGAAAAAAGCAATAATCTCATATCATTTGCTATTATACTAATCAACGTATTATCGAAACCCAGACAAATAGTTTAGATTACAAAAAAAAAAAAAAAAAAAAGGTGGATTCGAAAGTATAACAAAACAAAATATAAATATAGATATATAAAAGCTTCTATGGACTTGAAAGCATGCTGTTCACCAACAAGCCGAAGGCTTTCAGACACAAAAACGAACTAATCGTTGGAAATCAAATGGCGGTGATAGTGCTAGCACTGTTGAAAAGAAATATAATTTCTTTTTAACATTGAATTCAATTTTGCCCCAACAATTTAAATTATTTATTTATTTATTTACTATTATTTTGTTGCTTCAGGCAGCTCAATGCCAATGTGTTTAATGTGTGAAAGTAATGTGGTACGTCACAAATTAGGAGAAAAATAAGTGGTTGTTCATGTTATGACAGAAATTTTGGATCTGTGTGGGGATTTACATGAAAGAAAATTTTTCTTTGTATGTTATTGCGAAGAAGACGAAGATGAAAACCAAAAGTTGCGAAGAAGTTGCGTAAACAAAAGAGAAGAAGAAGATGTAAAGCAAAATTTGCGAAGAAGCTGTGTAAACAAACGTGTAAAGTTAGCTACGGAAATTGTCAATTTTTTTTTTTTAATTTTTAATCTGTATCAACGGTTAGATCTAAATTACAACAATCCAACGGACCAAATATTTTGGATGTGACGTTACATGTAAATTAGCCAGGCCAGGGAAACAAATGACTTTTTCCTTAAAACGGCACAGCATTAAGGCGGTACCGGTGGAATTAACCATCGACACGTGCGTGATGCCATTACCTCATGTCTGAGGCAAACCAGACTTACGTATGAATGCCACGTGAACGTAGTCTATCTATACCTCCTATACAGAAATCTCCAAAGCACCCCTTATCTTCCACCTCTTAAATTTTATTTTAATTTTTTGATTTAACAAATTTTTATTTTTCCTTTTGTCTAAAAGAAAAGATGGTGAAATATATCTGGCGAAATGCTCTGCTTTGAAGTAGCATCCAATGCAGGTTGGAAATTGGAAAGATGATCAGAACCGTTAACTTTCCCCTCTCGGACATCAAATCACCAAATGTGGGTGGGGTCCAACATAAGTGCTTACCAATAAAAAGACAGACAGATTGGAAATAGACAGATGATCCGTTCGGAACTGACAATTCCAAGCCTGATTAAATTAAAACCCTCATACTTAATCACACAAGTAGGAGTAATACAAAAGTCACACGGATTAATGAAATTATATTATCATTCTTTTTAGTACTAAATTGATTACTTAATTAAGAAACTGTTTTAAAGAATAAATATTATCAACATTAGCGATACTAATTATTCAATCACTAGTTGTTAAGAAAGAAACGTAAATTTTTAATTTTTTTTATATTAATATTTTTATAAGAGGGCAAATAAGTCAATTCACTGTCTTGCCTGCCCCATATTGGAAAACCAGGGTCGCATTAGTAGGCAGTTTCAAGTTCAACACACAAACTTGGGGGCGGGAATTGCAGAACAAATAAAACTGCTTTTGCTTTTTTATCATTTATTTGTTTTTTTTTTTTTTTTTTTGTTTACTTGTAAGGTTGTTTTCTCAGTACAACAACACTTTTCTGTTCTAAATGGCCCCTGGTTTTGCTCTTTCTTTTTATATTATTTATATTGATCTATCCCTACAGTTTCCTTCATTATCACCAACCCCTTGGAATATTTCCTTCTGTATATTCTTCTACACTGCACCTCAACTCTCTTTCAAATCTTGTCCATCTGATCACTTTTTTTTGCTAGGCTTTTTAGTTTTTGTTTATTTTTGTTGATCTTGGATAGTTTGAACGAGAGCTATTTGGATTTTTTTTCCAATTTTAGAATTTTTCTTTGGCTTGTTTTGGTGATGCATAAATGAGTTTACAGACTTGAACACATACTAGCTGGTGGATTTTGTCATTTGAGTTGATACTTTTTTTCTCTTCGGGGAGCGAGAATATTTGTGGGAAAGTGAAATTAATCATGAGTATGAAGGCTGCTGGTTTAGTTGAGCAAAGAAGAGATGGAGTTGAACATGTTAACAAGGTTGGATATGCTCACAAAATTATCAAAAAAAAGAGTCGACGTAAATCACTACAAAGATATGCATCAAAAGTTCCCAAGGCGCTGCAAGAATTGTTTCTCTCCTGCAGAGATTTGTTCAAAGGCCCTGGAACGGTTCCTTCTCCTTGTGATGTGCAAAAGTTGTGCAGAATTCTCGGTAAGTTTCCATATTCAATCGGTTTTTTTGTTTGAATTATTGGTCCTGTAGGTTGTTGCATTTGCATGTATGTATAGTTGAATATCAATCGCCATCTTCGCCATGCATATCCTCTTTTAATTTCCTGATAGAGTTTAAAGTCAATCATTAATGTATTTGGTGTGGAATCTGGAAACAGTGGAATCAAGAGAATGAATTATTAATCTTCAATATCTTCTGCTGGATCCATCCAGCTGCCATGAGATAATAGAAGAAGCACTTATTTCAGCAGTGATTAATTGTTTTAAGCAATTTAACAGTATGGGGACTTGCTGGATTTTGTCTATTGAATTAGTTCTTTCCAGCAGTGGATCTAGGTGGATGTTGTCATTTGGAATTTGTAGTGTAGCTTCTAGCTTTTCAAACAACCCAAATGAAATACTTGGACAAAAAGGAGGTGGGTGCAATTAGGAAAAAAAGAACCAAAAAAGAAAAAAGGAAGTAGTTGCTTCTGGATGAATCCAGATTTATTCATGCTGACAGATGGTGTCTTTTGGTTGATTACCAAGGCCAAGTGTTAAAGCAACAATGCATATGTGGTATTATTTTATTTTATTTTTTCAGTTTAAAATTTTTTATAACACAACACTATGAGTTCCAACTCAGTATTAATTGTAATTATTTTAACCAGTTAATGTAAAAAATATTTGCATCAAAACAATAAGATAATACCATGAGAACATGTAGATTTTAATGATAAATGAATGTTATCAATTAATCACGATCTTTTGATTGAATTTGCTATCTTTGAATATCATATGCATTGCGGAATTGGTTCAAATTCATTGCCTTTTGACCCTAACAAACTTTTTATCATGCTATAGATAATATGAAACCAGAGGATGTTGGGTTAAGCAGTAAGCTGCTGCAGTTCTTCAGTGCTACAGATAGGACTCCAATTGTCACGTCTACTACCATATACAAGTGCGATAATTTTTCGGTAAGCCTAGCCAGTTCTTATTGGTTGAATTTGTTTGTTGGGGATTTTATGTTGCATATGAAACATATAGACCAGCCGAATTTGGTTTAAGTTGTTGATATGTATATATTTTTTAACTCTCTTTCGTGCAGTTATGCCTTTTCTTTCTTCCTCCAACTGCTGTGATCCCCTTACACAACCATCCAGAAATGACTGTTTTTAGCAAGCTTTTGCTGGGAACAATGCATATAAAATCATATGATTGGATTGATCCTGTCGATTCCAATGATTCTGTGCCATCCGCTCAATGTAAGTACCTCTTTCTCCCTTTATATATGCGTGTACACGCACATTAACACATATAAAACACGCTAAGTTAAACGTGGTGGAACAATCATTTGAGACTGAATTTGATTGTCTTGCAGCGAGATTGGCAAAGTTGATGACAGACAGTGATTTCACAGCACCTTGCAACACTTCTGTGCTATATCCAACAACAGGAGGAAACATCCATGAATTCACTGCTATCACCACATGTGCTGTACTCGATGTGCTTGGACCTCCCTATTCTAGAGACGATGGTCGGGACTGCTCGTACTACAAGGAGTTATCACTTTCCACAGTTGCAAGTAAGTGACTTAACTATTTGATAGAATAACAATATAATCATCTTCGTATAAATTTGTTCATGGGAATTGTTGATTCTTCACAATTTTGCATAGAAAAACATAAATTTCTATTACTAAACACTATAATTTGATATGGTGACAGTCCAATTCTAGCTCATGAAAAGGGATTTCTAAATGCTTGATGCCTAACTTGTCATTTTTATGAATGCAGATGGAGAAAATTCAGAGAGAAAAGAGGATGGTGAATGTTGTAGATGGTTGGAAGAGATTGAAGTGCCAGAGAATTCACATATGGATGAGATTGAGTACTTAGGTCCACAGATAGTAGATACTAGTTATTAGCTGCAGTCTCGTGTCCATGTTCAAAAAGTTTTAAATATTATCTTATCTTCTCTTGTTTCATAGTGAAGTGGTTTTGTATTTATTTTTATTACATTTTTTATTATTATTATTATTTGGTACTTGGGCTGAGTTTTCAAAATGTTTATAGTAAAATTTCATTTCTTCTATTTCTTTTTCCTTTACTCTCTGCATAGCCCTATTACTTGGCATCCATGGAGAAGGAAATTGCAGTAGATATATATATATATCTTTAAAGTAGGTAAATTCGAAAAACATGACACCGAGTTCATTAATTTGTAAACATTACAAATGATTAAGAAAAAAAAATTAACTTAAATACTTTATCTTCACTTCTCTTATACTCAATCATTATTTGCACTTTAGTTAATAATTATTCAATGTTTACCCAACTTTTCTTTTAATTTTATACTATTAATATTCCTATTTAATTTTTATTCGACTTATTCTTTAATAGTTAAGTGATTTTGCAAATTTCATATTCATACTTAATTATTATCTTACCTTACATTCTCTACTCGGTCTCTTAATTACTCAACTTTTTTTTCAACTCTATTTTTAATTTTATTTAACCTTATAACAATTAATATTTATTTTTGATCTTTACTAAACTAAACTTATATTCGACTATGATTAAGCAATTTTTTAAATTTTATATTGATATTCAATTATACTTGATTATTATTCTTCGTCTATATGGTGAGATAAAATTTAAACAAATAAAAAAATATAATCTTAAAATTAATATCAATGATTTTTTTCAATAAATAAATAAATATTTAAATAATCAAGTCCATTATGATTTCTACAATATTAAGAATTAAAAGGAGATAATTAAAAGTGTTTTTAATGTATTTATTGTAGTGTTAAATTAAAAGAATTGAATATGCGAACAAATAAGAAGGGAGATATATATTTTTATTATTTACCCACTTTTGTGTGGCATGTTTAAATAATTTATGGCTTCATTGATATGAAAAGGTAATGAATTCACCTAGTTTATTCATTACTCCATCAAAGGTGTCGGTTCAATTTCTGTGGACCACGTCGAGCAAAAAAAAAAAAAGAAGTCTCAATTGTTGTATTTTAAAAATTTTATAAAACTATATAGCAAATTACACGATCTTCAAGACATGTTTAAAATTGTAGTGTTAATATTTTTGTTAATTTGTTATTGTTGTGGGTGAAACGATAAATTATTTATTAATTATCTCGTAAAAATTATATTTATTAAATACTTTAACTGTTATCCGTTATGATTTCAGAGTTAAAACTATAGAACAACATTTTTAAAACATACCCTTAATCTATATATCAATCATTGAGATCTTATCTGTAGATCTTGGTCATTGTTATTTCTTCTGTCTAAGAATTTGCTGTAAATTTGATTGACCTTCTTTACCCAGCATATTGTGTCACTTTACTTGAAGCAATTGTGTCTATAGATTTTAATGTTTGCATTCTTAGATCATTAGAAATTAAGAATTAAGGTTTGCCCATTTAAAAATAAAGTTGTATTCTTACTCACTTCACTAATATTCCATTACTATTTCAACAATAATGTCAACAATCTTTTTGGAAGAGCCTTAACATACTTATTTGATAATTTGTCCTTTTCCAATCATAGAGGAAGATGTTTAGGCCCCTGAAAAATAAAATTCAACATTATATGTTGAAAGTATTCTGTAGAAAATTTGTTGAGCATTGTATGTGAAAGAATACTATGTTTAATTGCAAGTTTAATGAGCCAAATTAAACCAAGAAATTGCTTGCTAAACCATATGTAAAACTTGCACAAATGATTAAGCTACTCACGTTTTGTATTTAAAATTTAAACTTGATGTATCATATGTAATGTAATTAATGTGTTTATGTATAAATGACACAATAATTAAGTAGTTATTATCAGTTTTAAACATGCCCCATCGTATTTTTATTCTTACAACTCAAAATTTAGAGCTTAATGAATGTTTGTTTTCATTATCGATATGAGATGTGATATTATATGCTTTGACACATAATTTATCACAAATTTGTTATAAAATTTTATAATTAAATATTGTGTCTATTAAAAAATATTGAACTTATAATCTAGCTTAAATTTGTGTTTGTCAAGCAATATTAGATGCGTACCTTATATTTCACAACTAAAGATGTTATTTTCTTTTTATCAATGGTGAATTATTTGAAATGGGTTCATAATCTTGCTTGATTTATAGAAATATCAATGTGATTGGATGTTACATCAAACTGAAAATGAATTGAATACAGTTTAATAAACCAGATCCAAATGACATTTCATTGGAAAAGGAGGGCCAGAAGGCACCCCTAAACTAAAAAGTTGGCAAAATCTATGGCCAAAATAAAATTTAATGGTTATTAAAGAAACATACCATCTTTGGTTCAGATCTTTTTAACTGACAAATGAATTTTCAATTGTGATATTGATGGGGTTTGGAACTTTTGAATTTTATAGGAATTATTAATATTTGAAAGAGAAACCAAAAGAAAAGAAGGAGATTGTGAAATGGGGATTGGGCACCCCACCAGCAATACCTTTACATTTGACATAATAGAGCACTCTAGCTTCATGCTGAGCTTCTGCTTGTTTTCTTAAGCTTTTTCTCCCTTTCAATTATGTGGGTCTTCAATTCGCATGAGTTTCCAATTCTTACCCAACACGATAAAATTGCTTTTACCCTATTGAGCTTCGTTGTTGTAGACGAGTGACACATTGAAAGAAAATTAAAATTCCATTCCACCCCTTCTTTTATTGATAAATATTTAAAATTTCTCTTATTTTTATAATATTTAATAAAAAAAAATTATATAAATGGCATAATATTAAAATTTAAAATATTATAGACAAAAATATACTTATATTAGTCAACTATAGTCAACAATATATTTTTATATTTATCAAAAATAAAGGAGTGGTATGAAATTAATTCAAACAAATGAGCCGACAGATAAATAAAATCAAATTGCTATATGAAAAAAATAATAATAATTTGAGTGGCTTTGGCCGTCGGCTTGCATATTAATCTTATTGATTAATGACAATTTGATGTAAAGTATTATGATTATTATTATTATTATGGGTTGCTTTGGAATTTTTTTAGATGTTTCATTAGGTTAGGTTATTGGTTTTATATAATTATTGATTCCAATTTAGCAATTTTTTTTCTATTAAAATTAGCAAAAAAAACCCTAATGGATCTCTTCCAATTAATATTAATTTAATTGTGTATTCATGCATCTTATATTTTTATTAGAGTAAATTAAATTTTATAAGAATAAAAATATATATATATATATAATATATGATAATAATATAATTTTATATTTCAATTTGTAAGTAATTTTTCTTATTTTGATGGAAACAGAAGTGTTAGAAATTATTTGATTAAGAACTATTAATTTATTTGAATGGTTAATTATGGGGGAAATTTCAATAATTGTTGTAAGAGTAAAAATAGAAGATGTTAGAATTGGACTAAGCAGAGAGACAGAGAGTGGGGAGCTGGAATTGGATGGCAAGCAAGAAATGGTTGATGGAAACCAACTGTGAGTTTTCAGCCTTTCTGACAAATTCATCGTCCCACTTGCATTTTGCCCCAAAACTTTTATCTTTATTTTTTTTAGAATTTTTATTTCTTTTTCTTTTTTTTTTCCAATAAATAAAATATTCTACATTAAATTACCAATTAAAAGCACTTAATTAGAAAAAAAAAACCCTTTAAATTTAGTACTAACTTATAATCTCATATTATTATTATTTTTTAAAAAGGGGTTACTTAAATTTTTATTCAAGCATATTTTAAATTTGTTATCGATAATTAGTATAAAAAAAAGAATCTAATCAATTTTAATTTTAACGTGACGATGATTTAATTGACAATTATGAATGGAAATATAGTTTAAAATTTATAAAAATTTAGTTAAAATATTATTATTATTGTTGTTATTGCATTATTAACAAAAGACTGAACTGGTGGCTTTATTTTATTTCAAGGGAAGGGAGGCTGCTATTGCTAAAAGTAGGACATTATTGCATAATAGCTTGGCCGCAAAATAAACTTTCAATGGTTCAAATTTGTACGAGACAACATGTCTAAGTTTCAATTAATGTTTTAATGTTTCAAGTACACAAAATTAAATGATGATTACATTATATATATATATATATATGTAAGATTAAATTTGGTGGTTAGAAAGTATACACTTTTAATTTAGAATGATTGTTAAAGACTAGTATTGTAAATGTTTTACAAAAGGTGATGTTATAATGATAACTCAAATCTAACTTGAAATCAAATATAAGAAACCAAATCTAATTATGCAACTAAAATTGAAAGCGAACGATTAACTGTTGGATTCGGAGAAAGAAAGGCGCCAAAAGCAACAGACGGAACATGAAAGTGGCACCCACATTTCGTAGTGACAGGACCTGACCTGACCAGACCAGAGAAAGCAAAAGCTCACCAGACCCAGAAAGCGAAAGCTTATATTTTCGTTGGATTATACTCTGGTATCATGCAATATATATGTATTTCCAAATTTAAGATTAAATAAATATTTGTTGCATGCAACAGGAAAGCAACAAAGAGTTACCAGAGAGGAATAAAGGGTTCCATCTTCTTTCAGATTCTTGCTTTTGCTTTCTCTTTTTCATATCTTTGAGGCTCAAGCAAGCAGAAAAAACAATTAGGGAGATAGTAATAGTTATGAAGAAACCATAACAGATCTAAGGAAAAAGTGAGGGATAGAAGTGTCGGTTTGTGGGAAATGTTAAGTCACTGTATGAGCAAAATTCTTTGGCTGCTGCCAGTTTCAGATGAACCGGTGTCACTAACTTGTCTTGGCTTGTAAAAAGAAACTGAAAAAAAGAAAAAAGAAAGACCAACTTATGTGTCAGTGGGATTCAGAGGTCTGTAGTTATACAGGTCGGTTAGTGTATGATTGATAAATTTTTGCAGTTTTCTCAATGTGGGCGGTCAAGAATCATTAGAGTTTGATTTAAGATTTTCTTTTTGAAGAATTGAAGTGGGTTGCTTTTTGGGTTTTGAGTGCTGAGAAGTGTGAATTGATAATCTGAATTGGGTTTTGATTTCTGTAGAAGTTTTGTTCTGTTCTGTGGGGGATTCCTTTGAGAGGTAGGCAGGGAATTTCTTCATTTTCAAGTTAGAATTATTTGTGAAGTTGGTTGTAGGTAACCTTTCTAAAGTCTAAGGTATAATTGAGCACAAATTTTGTGGACTTAAATGAGCTGTACGTATATCTGTCTTATTATTGTGAAGAAAGGAAATACTGTTTCAAAAAGCTTTGATTAACTGGATTTGTTCAAGCAGTAGTCTCTCAAGAGGTAAGCTCTCTATGATCTTTGAATCAAACCTAATCTGTCTCTAAGCAAACCAGTTTTTGATGTGTTGTATAGTTAAATGATAAATTCTGTATCTTCTATTTGGCATTTATCTGTAATTTATTTAAAATGTTTCTATCTGGTTATGTTTGCAGAGGCTCTGTTGGTCCTGAGAAGATAGAGAATCTTCTTCATATATCCCAGAAGATTGTTAATCCCTCTGCGATTTTCCCTCGTGGTCATTTTCTGTGCACTATGGCAAAAGCATTCAGTTATTCTGCAATTCTGGTTCTGGTTTGTATTTTGTTTCAGATCAGTCGTTCAGAACAGCTGCAGTCTTCCCAGGCTCAGACACTTTTAAGGATTCAAGGGCTTTTAAACAATCCAACTGTTTTAAGCAGCTGGAATAGCACCACAGAGTTCTGCAATACAGAACCAACCTCATCTTTAACTGTAGTATGCTATGAAGAGAGCATTACCCAGCTGCATATAGTAGGCGACAAGAGACTTCCTATGTTGCCTTTAAACTTTTCCATGGATTCCTTTGTAACTACCCTTGTTAAGCTTCCCGACTTGAAAGTCGTCAGACTTGTTTCTCTCGGTCTATGGGGTCCCTTGCCTTTTAAAATTTCTCGTTTATCATCGCTAGAGATACTTAATATGAGTTCAAATTTCTTGTATGGTGCCATCCCTCACGAGCTTTCCTCTTTAACTAGCCTTCAAACACTCATACTTGATGGAAACATGCTTGATGGTCGGCTACCGGATTGGTTGGGTTCGCTGCCAGTTTTGGCTGTTTTGAGTTTGAGGAAGAACCTGTTCAATGGGACTTTGCCAGATTCATTTAGTAACTTGAACAATCTTAGAGTTCTCGCACTTTCAAATAATCACTTCTATGGAGAAGTTCCTGATTTTAGCAGTTTGACATACATTCAAGTCCTTGACTTGGAAAATAATGCTTTTGGACCTCAGTTTCCTAAAGTTGGTAATAAGTTGGTTACACTGGTTCTAAGCAAAAATAAGTTTAGGTCTGCGATTCCTGCTGAAATGAACTCCTATTATCAACTTCAGCGGCTAGATCTCTCATCTAATAGATTTATTGGACCATTCCCAACATCACTGTTATCCTTACCTTCTCTTACTTATTTGAATATTGCTGATAACAAACTCACCGGGAAGCTTTCCGACCATCTTTCTTGCAATGATGGACTTGAATTTGTGGACTTATCGTCAAATCTGTTGAGTGGACCGTTGCCAAATTGTCTACTTTCAGGTTCTAAGAACATGGTTGTCCTGTATGCTAGGAATTGTCTGGCAACTAGAAATGAAAATCAACACCCAATTTCCTTTTGTCAGAATGAGGCCTTGGCTGTGGGAATTTTATCTCAGCAAAAGAAGCAGAAACAAGTTTCCAAAGCAGCTCTTGCATTGAGTATAACAGGTGGGATTGTTGGAGGAATCACCCTTGTTGGGCTAGTTTTCTTGCTTGTTAGGAGAGTTAATTCCAAGAAGGTAATGACGAAGACCCCCACAAGGTTAATAACAGAAAATGCTTCCACTGGGTATACCTCGAAGTTCCTCTCGGATGCAAGTAAGGTTCCATTTCCTCAAACCATGAATGTGCAGATTCATGTATGTGCAAGCTTTAATGTGTTTATGCATGTGTCCACAAACAATATAGTGCTAGTTATGAAGACAAGTATTATATATGCAAAATGTCGAATGTTTAAACTTGGAACATCCCACTACTGGTCCTATCATATACTCTATTTACCAGTTAAATATGAGAAATTGAGCGATGATTCTATTCTTGTCATTCAGAGAGTAAACAATATTCTTGAACTGTTGTAAGTATTGTCGAGTTTTAAGCTATTAAAATTCCCTAGATTAATAGTGAATTATTGTGCTGCTATTACGTTGCTAGACTCTTAAATGATGGAGAAAATAGATGGAGTAAGAAAACAATAGGAAAGAAGAGTTTTTAATCATGAATCTAGTTCTGACAATATGATCTTTCCTCCCTCCTGAAGGGTATATATCTCAAACCGTGAAGCTGGGAGCACTTGGCCTTCCAGCTTATCGAACCTTCTCCTTGGAAGAGCTTGAAGAGGCTACAAACAACTTTGACACATCTGCTTTCATGGGCGAAGGTTCTCAAGGGCAGGTGTGCCACTCTTGTTTTGATATATATAAATGATGCTGACTTTCATGTTGCCGTAATGCTTGATAATCTCATATTATCCTAAAGCATGAGATTCTGTCAATGCTTTTCAGAGATGAGGTCTCAAATACATGCTGAAGGAAATTGGCTTTGATTAATTTGATATTACCAACTTTTTATTTTAATTTTTCACATAAATCCGTTGCACTTACTGCATGTAACTGAATACAAATGATATCACATTTTCTATAATTCACATTTCCCTTTTGGGCGATTCCATTCAAAGAATGGAGAAAGGAAAAGTTTTCAAATATTCTGTATGCCTCATATTTCATGCTTCCAGATGTACCGGGGTCGCCTGAAGGATGGTTCCTTCGTTGCCATTAGATGCCTTAAAATGAAAAAAAGCCACAGCACTCGGAACTTTATGCACCATATTGAGCTGATATCAAAACTCAGACATCGTCATTTGGTCAGTGCTCTTGGACACTGCTTTGAATGCTACTTGGACGATTCAAGTGTTAGCAGAATATTTCTCATCTTTGAATATGTTCTGAATGGCACACTAAGGAGCTGGATTTCTGGTAATTCATGAAAATCTTTAATTTGTTTCCTGTGAATCTCATCATTCAGACTAGCTGCAAGTTTCTGAGCCTGATCATCTGTGCAACCAATTGAATAAAACAATCATACTGTCTGTCCTTCATCCTGAATTATTATACTTACACTGTACCTTTATGTTGTAGCTGGTTTGAAAGTCTTGCATTTTATTTTGCAGAGGAACATAGCCGACAATCCCTTACTTGGACACAACGTATAGCAGCTGCAATAGGGGTAGCAAAGGGCATACAGTTTTTGCATACAGGGATTGTGCCTGGTGTATTTTCAAATAATTTGAAAATAATAGACATTTTATTAGATCAGAACCTTGCTGCGAAAATTAGCAGTTATAACTTGCCTTTGTTAGCCGAGAATACTGAGAAGGTATAAAGAGGAACATCTTTCTTTTAATCATTCTGTTTATTCTTTTCTGTGACTTTGAGTTTGAATTTTAGCTTTGTTTATCCTTGCAGGTTGATCATGGAGTTCCTTGTTCTGGATCAATAGACCCTACTATTAATGCTAGGTAAGTAACAGCTTCAAATGATTTTGCTACACATACTATGTAAGTTCATCCATTTTCAGATATTCCTCTTTCTGTTATTATTTTCAAGCCATGGCATTCTTCCAAATCAAAAACCAATCCAAAACTGATTTTAAGTTAATGCAACTATCACAATCATATATATATATATATATATATATA
>JAXCLQ010031275.1:1858-26161 GCA_035584115.1 Cedrela odorata | reverse complement strand
TAACTCTTTTAGATTAAAGCAGTGTTTGACTGTTTTTCAAATAATAGCCAAGAGTTGTCTTGACCCACCATTATAATTTTCAAGTTGTCAAACAGCGTCTTATACAATTTCAACACCCCATTTAGTGTTCAAACCCTAATTTGTATATATATGACTATTATATAGGCCCAATTCCTAATGGGTTCATTCTCAAATCATTGGACTAATTATTTTGCTAATCACAAATTATTTCCTAGTTTATAAGGTTAAGATATTCATTTTGAACTAAGGTTTTTGGATTTATTTACTCATTAGAAACTATTCAATTATTAATTATGCTAATCACAAATATCTTATAGTACATAAGATTAATATATCAGTTATGAACTACTTAATAGATTATTAAGTTTATGTGCTTGTTAATATAAATGGATAATAATGATACATTATAATTAATTGAACAAATACGAACAAATAGATAACGGTAAATATCTATCTACTAAAATAAATACATAATTACTATTATTATTATTGTTATTTATAGGTGTACAATTTTGATTGAGATATTAAGAAATTGTACATGCACTTCAAATATTAAATATAATTATAATATGAGAGTCAAAAATCAACAACACTTCAATCTATTATCAAATGCAAAAAGGACAAAATTAATGTGAAAAATGCAGTTAAAATATTAAATATAATAAATATGTAATTTGAAAGTACATGAATGAACATTGAACAATGATCGATCGATTGATCATAAAATCTGAATTCTACCTAACATATACAGCTTATTATTCTAAGGGGCTTGGATTTAAGGTTGCAAATTCAAGTAATTCTTTATCAAATTCTAATATCTTCATGTCTTCCTCAAGCAAATACACCCATGCTTCAATTCCATCTCTCAATTTTGTATCCATGAGAACAATGGTATTTGTCAATTTCGGAATTGGTCCAAACATTCCAATATTGCTCACCCAAATAGGCTTTCCCCATCCGAAGTCAATGTCATATAAACCAAAATTACACCAACTGCTGAATAAAATTCTATCTTTTGCACTAGCACATACTTCTGTTTCTTCCTTTTTATATTCACAAACGTTAACAAATCCTTTCTCGCCTTGTAAACTCTTCACAAAATCTCCATTAGTTTTCCTTATTGCTTCCCTCAGTTGCCACACCAAGTTATCCAACTGTTCTTTCTCATTTGTGCACATTGCATTTGCTGTCCAAAGGATGTTTCCCACCGCGTATTCTGACATTGGTGGCTTGGCTTTTCCACGTAAGTTTACAGTATGGGTTAGCAGGATTGGTTTGTGGGAATTACCTGTCATTAAACATTTGGAAATAATTGCTGACACAACCTCAACACGAGTAGGATTTTGTACACGTGAGCTTGTTGCCCTGGCTTTGAGTTTGGCTATTGCTTTGGCATCAAACGCAAATCTCCGAGTAACAAAACTACCAGTTTTAAAGAATGGTGTACACATTTGTTCCCACGTTGCTTCTTTCGGGAGTTCATTATTCTGAGGAAACAAAACTGAAGCATCAGTATTCAGGCATACAGCAGCTTTTTCATCAGTATAATTTCCACACGCCGCCGTCGCAGCCCAATTCTTCAGAAATGAGCTCAATGTTTTTCCATCACCGAACAAATGTGAAACACATGCACAAATGATAAGACCGCCGCATGCAAACGTCGTTACTTGTATCTTCCCAACGTAAAGTCCTGCAACCGATTCACCAAACTCACTGGCGTCAAAAGGGATGAATTTATAAATCGAACGGAGATCAGGCTCGTAGAGAAATTCATTGAGAGAAGTTTTAACTCGAGCCTCGACAAAATAAATCCCCGCGTCGTTGCAATCAATGGAAAGATTGTCTTTGAACTTTCCGGCAAATGGGTAGAAACGAGCTAGGGTTTGGGACAGAGATTTCTTTAACAGCTGCAATCTTTCGGAAACAATAAGATTAATAATGTCTGTCTTATTGGAAGTGTTTTTGTCTTGATTGAAGGGATAGTAGAACATCATTGGAAAATAGACATGGTCAAGAGTTTGATCTAAGAGACAGAGCTTGTGGGTTTTGAGGTGAAGAGGTTTTGGAGAAGAAGGTTTAATACATTCTGTAGAAATTATTTCAGGCTCCATGGATGTATTTTCCAAAGCTCTGTTGTGTTTGATTTACGGAACTATCATGGCCCAATATATATATAACACATCAATGATGGTGTACAGCTAAGAAATGAAAAGACTAAAGACGTAAATCGTTTATATTAATTAATAAATTGATATCAATAAATAATATAAAACTTATAAAGGATGTTTTAATAGTTTAATGTTGTTATATTTGTTAATTTTATGAATGGATTTCTATAATTAGTTATAACTTATAAATAAGGAGGTCCTTTCATGAAAATTTATTTATCTATTAAACATCATTGAAAATATTTTAATATTAACTTGATTCTTTTTTTCATTTGATATTTTATTGATTTTTTTATTCTTTTATGTATACATCTAATCTTTTTGTCAAAATTGTACAATTATATATATATAGTTGTACAATATTGACCATACATATACATATATCATGCATTATATATAACAATAATAACAATAATAATAATAATAATAATAATAATAATAATTACTAGTTAAACAAATTGATTAAGGTGCAAGCTACATGATTCCTGAAGAGTATGCCGTGCTTAATGAGCAAGATATTTAACTTATAAGAGTATGCATTAGGCAACAAAAGACAAGTGGTAGTACAGTCCAAAATTAGTTATATGACCTAGAATATATCAGAAAGAGGTGCACAAAATTGCAGTCACTATAAAATATTTTTCAGTATATAGTATATTTGCTCAGTTGTCATTCTTCTGTAAATTTTTCCATTTAGTCCTGTATCTCTTCCTCTACTAATCCTTTGATTCTTATATATATATATATATATATATATATAATGTTCTTGTAGTAATACACAGAGAATTCAATATATACAAAGATAGCTTATATTCAATCTTGCCCCACTTTGTTAACAAGCCTATAAAATTCTTCTGTCTTTTCAATTTGGTATTAGAGTAGGTTGTTTTTTATGGCTAACACTAATGGCTCATCAAGCTTAGAAATAAGCACTGTGAACACCATGCCAAGTGCTTCTTCGGGTCAAATAAGTAGTCTCTCTTTCTCAGTCCTTGTCAAGCTTGATAGACAGAATTTCCTCATTTGGAAAACGCAAGTGCTTACAACAATCATAGGAAACGATCTCGAAGGTTACATTAATGGCACAAAAACATGCTCCATAAAGATTAAACACCATTGTTGATGAAGAATCACAAGCCATCAAGCATGTGGAAAATCAAGCGTACCTGCATTGGAGAAAATAAGATCAACTACTTTTGAGTTGGCTCTTTTCCACCATGACAGAAGCAATCCTATCAACTCAAACCAATTGTGAAACGTCCAAGGATCTTTGGGATTCTGTGGGAAGGATGTATTCCTCTCATTCTCATGCAAGAATCCTGTAGCTTAAAAAACAACTTTAGTCAACAAAAAAGGATAACATGTCAATCAATGATTATTACAACAAAATGAAAAGCTTGGCAAATTCACTAACAATTATTGGTAAGCCTGTCTCATATGAAGAATTAATTGAATACATACTTGGTGGATTAGCTCAAGACTATGATGCAGTGGTTGTGAACATCGTATCTAAGAAGCAACAGGTGAAGGAGGGTGGTACTTAGACAGTGGTGCAACAAACCACATCACAAATGATCGAAGCAACCTTATAGCAAAGTCAAAATATAAAGGTAAAGAAAAACGCAAAATAGGTAATGGTGAAAGTTTAAACATTTCTCATGTTAGTTTTTGCCTACTTCTATGTATCTTGAACAATAAACAAAACATTACCTTGAAAGATACCCTGTTTGTGCCTAGAATGACAAAAAATCTGGTGAGTATTTCTAAACTAACCTCTGATAATGAGCTAATGGTTGAATTTTGTGGTAATGTATATTATATAAAGGACAAGAACAAGAAGGTGCTGCTTGTAGGAGTGGCTAGAGAAGGTCTGTATCTACTTAATTATCAAATGAAAACTGAGAGGTCAGATGCTGTCTAAGAAAGTCCAAAATATGAGTCACCTGAGTCTTTATTTGCTTGTTGTAATGTCGTGTCAAATACTGGTTTAAAGCCAAAGTCAAGTGAAGGGAAGAAAGATCAAAATGTCATTGTTCTTTTGCATAAGAGAGTAGGTCATCCTAGCAATCAAATTGTGAAAGAAATCATGTCAACTTGTATCAATCTTCTTAATGTCAATAAAACTCAATCTTCCACATTTTGCACTGCATGTCAATTAGGAAAAAACCATAAGTTAAGCTTTAAAAATAGTGAAAGCAAAACCAAAAAACCTCTTGAACTTTTACATGCAAATTTGTGGTATCTTGCACCCATGAGTTCAGTAGATGACTATAAGTATTACTTAAGCATTGTTGATGATCTCTCAAGGTTCACTTGGATATTACCCTTAAGACAAAAATTTGAAATCAAGACATCATTCATCCAACACATAGAAAAAATAGAAAGACTTCTAGACCACAAGGTAATCACCATTCAAATCGATTGAGGAGGTGAATTCAGACCACTTAAAGGATACCTTAAACAAAAAGGAATAACATTTAGATACTTTTGTCCTCACACTTCACATTAAAATCAAAAAGTTAAAAGAAAACATAGGCACTTAATAGAAACAAGTCTAATCTTGCTTACCCAAGCTGCCTTACCCCTAAAACTTTGATGGCATGCCTTTAACACTGTTATGTATCTTATAAACAGAATACCCTCTTCTATTATAAGTAATTTATCTTCTTATCATAAACTCTTTAGCAAAACACCTGATTATTCATTTCTCAAAGTGTTTGGATGTGTTAGCTACCCTTATCTGAGACTATATAATCAAAACAAACTTAAATTCCACATAACTAAGTGCATTTTCCTTGGTTACAATCCATAACATAAAGGATATAGATACCTACACGTCTCAGGTAGAATGTATATGTCTAGGCATGTGAAATTTGATAAAAATGAGTTCCTTGCTGACGATGATAGTTCATTTAATTTCAATAAATAAAAAACCAAAAGACTTACACAAAATGCGTACTTTCAATTTCTTCTAGTACCATTACACTACAACACATGTCCAAGAACAGATGCAGATGATTCTCTAGCCATAACAAACCATATAGACAATCATTATGCTGCAACAGGTAAAATAAATTCTCATTCAAATTCACAAGCATCCATAATCACAAAATTTGAGAATCAAGATAGTATAAATCCCTTGACAGATCAGATCAAATCTCTTCATCCAGATGAAAACACAATAGAACCGGAAACATTTGCTTCAAACATGGAAACAGAATATGAACAACAAGCTGAAAACATTCATCCCATGATCACTAGGTCAAAGAGTGGTATATATAAACCTAAGATTTGCCTATCTAGCAAACACAACCCAAACACAGAGCCACTACCAGAAACAACCAAGTTGGCCCTTGTAGATAGAAACTGGAAGAAGGCTATGACTGAAGAGTTTACAGTCTTACAACAAAACAACACTTGGGTTCTTGTACCTAGAAAAGTTGAAATGAAAGTGATTGAAAGTAGTTGAGTTTACAAAATAAAGCACAATCCAGATGGTTCCATTGCAAGATATAAAGCCAGAGTTGTAGCAAAAGGTTATTATCAAGTGGCAGGTATTGATTACTCTCAAACTTTCAGCCCAGTGGTGAGGTCTTCTACAATAAGAGTGATGATAAGCTTAGAAGCAAATCTAGGTTGGGATATAAAGCAAATATATGATATAATGCTTTTCTGAATGGTAACTTAGGAGAAGAGGTTTATATAACTCAATCAGAAGGGTTTGAAGATCATTCAAGGCCAAATCCGATATGCAAACTGAAGAAAGCCTTGTATGGCTTGAAACAAGCTTCAAGAGCCTAATATGAGAAGCTTAGAACAGCCTTGATAAATTGGGGTCTCATAAGTTTGAAGTCAGACACCTCTCTGTTTGTACTAAGGCAAGATGGAAATGTAGTTTTTTTATTGATATATGTGGATGACATTTTGATAACAGGAGATAAAAATGATCTAATCAATCACACCATAGACAAACTGAGCAAATCATTTTCACTAAAGATTCTCGGTTCTTTAAGTTATTTCCTTGGAGTTGAAGTTAGAAGAGATCAGAGTGGAATTCACTTAAGTCAGACTACGTATATAAAGGATTTACTTTAGAGAACTAAAATGAGCAACTGCAATCCAAATTCAACTCCAATGAGTACAAGTTAAAAACTCTCAAAGGATATTGGTAATGCCTTCTTAGATAAAACTCTATATAGAAGCATAATTGGGGCACTTCAATATGCTTCTATAACCAAACCAGAGATAACTTTCAGTGTGAATAAGCTTAGTCAATATTTGGAGAATCTCAAGCAAACACATTGGTTGGCTTGCAAAGGTATATTTAGATACTTGAAAGGTATAATTGAACATGAACTCTACTTTGCAAATGGTGGAAAAATGGACTTGATTGGCTTCTCATATGTAAGTTGGGCTGGTGATACAAATGATAGAAGGTCAATTACAGGTTTTGCTATCTATTCATGTGGTAACTTGGTGTCTTGGTGTTCAAAAAAACAAAAGGTGCTGGCTAGATCCAGCACAGAAGTTGAATATAGAGCACTTGCACAAACAAGTGCTGAAATCACCTGGTTAAAGTCATTGTTTCATGAGCTAGGAATCATACTAGTTAACAAACCAATTATTTGTTATGATAACATGGAGCTACAGCATTGGCGTCTAATCCTATATTCCATCCTATAACAAAGCACATTGAAATAGTTGTGCATTTCATAAGGGACAAGGTAGCAAATAGAGACTTAGAAATTTAATATGTTCCCACAAGAGATCAGATTGCTGACATCCTGACTAAACCCCTAGCAACTCAGAGATTCATCTATCTAAAAAGCAAGCTTAATGTCTTAAAAGACAGTTAAGTTCGAGAGGGGGAGTTAAACAAATTGATTAAGGTGCAAGCCACAAGATTCCTAAAAAGTATGTCGTGCTTAATGAGCAAGATATTTAGCCTACAAGAGTATGTATCAGGCAACAAAAGACAGGTGGCAGTACAATCTAAAATTAGTTATACGACCTAGAATATATTAGAATGAGGTGCGTAAAATTGCAGTCACCACAAAACATTTTTCCAGTACATAGTACATTTGCTTAGCTGTCATTCTTATGTAAATTTTCACATTTCGTCCTGTATCTCTTCTTCTACTAATCCTTTGATTCTTGTATATATATATATATATATATGTATGTATGTAATGTTCTTGTAGTAATACATAGAGAATTCAATATATACAAAGATAGCTCAGATTCAATCTTGCTGCACTTTGTTAACAAGCCTTTAAAATTCTTCTATCTTTTCAACTTTGCCCAACTTGATGCTTATCAAGATGCACAGAATAGCAACGCACTAGTAGAAAACAATGTCAATTCAATGGTGTCTAAAGATGAAAACAATGTGAGCAAAATTCTTATTTTAGGCAATAATATGATTAGCAACCTAAGCTCATCCAGGAGGTACTACCTATGACTTAAAGAAAGTTACTAAAGGACAACAATGGTATAAAAAAAAGGTTAGTCTACTTGTAAAGCTGGCATAAATAATAGAATGAGTATATTCTTGTCTACTGTTCAAGCAAAGAATCCTATGAAAAACGGCTTCATTATCACAAACGCTCTCAAGCGATAGCACGAAAACTTTCTAGAAGAAAAGTCTTATCTTCTGTGTAGTCAACCCTAAATCTAATCAGCCAAAGAAAAATGTATCTGGTTTACAAGCTAAGGTAAAATGATTTTTGCCTTGTCTTACATTGTCTGTTTCTAAATCACCTGCCTTACAATCAAAATACTAAGAAAGTAATAATGGAAGCAGTAAAATGAACACTGAAAAATATATATTTTTTAATGGTATTACAATTATTGATGCATATTTATACTATAAAAAAAATAGAATCCCTAAAAAATTTACAGTTCATTTTGTGTGAGGTGTCTGCTATGACAGTTGTACTATTTACAGCAATTATAAGGACAAGTTACAATGATTGGCTAGAAATTAAACATTAACCAGTGTTTTATCCTTCTCGATAGTCAAGAATGATTGTAGAGTATCGAGTTAAAAGATAGGCTCTTATGCTGGGCTGCATACGTGCTTCTTCTTTTTCGAATGGGTTTCTATGCCCTTTTACTCCAATACTTAAATTAAGACCGAGGCGGGGATATTCCCTTTAAAGGTAGAGGCCAACTTTGCTAGCATGTTTGCCTTCGAGTTTTCTACCCTTGAGATTTATTTAATTGTGACGGTTCTCAACGTGCTCAGAAGCTTCCCAGCCTTCTCCAGGTAGGCTTGCATATTGCTTTCTCAAGCTTGGAATTGTCCGTCTATTTGGCTAGCTACTAGTTGAGAGTCACAGTGAATACCAAAGCCTGTGATTCCTAATGCCTAAGCTAACTTGATCTTTGCAATCAATATCTTGTACTCTGTCTTGTTGTTAGTAACCTTAAAATCAAAATTTAAAAAATACATTAATTGGTTCTATATAAGCTTATAAGGACCACACCAGCACCTCCCTCTTGTGCGTTTGAAGTTCCATTAATGAAGAGGCTCCAAATCAATTTGGCATCATTTGAGATGATCGAGTCTTCTTGTCCATAGGTAGGATGCTCTTCCAAGATTTGATGGATGAAAAGGTGCTCGGACACTGATCTTTCAGCTACGAAGTTTGCCAGGGCTTAACCCTTTAATGCTTTCCTAGGCTTATAACTGATGTCGTACTCACTAAGTTCAATGGACCACTTCACTAACTGACCTGAGAGATCTGGTCGATGCAAAATTTGTCTTAGTAGTTGATTTGTTAGTACCACTACCTGATAAGCTTGAAAGTAAGGTATGAGCTTTCTGGCCACTACGACTAGTGCTGGCACTAACTTCTCAGATGGCGAGTATCTCGCCTCTGCATCCAACAATGTCTTGTTAGTGTAGTAGATGAGGTGGTAGATCTTCTTAGCATCCTTCTTTACCAAGACTAAGCTTACAGAGTGGTTACTTACTGCGAGGTAAAGGTACAGTATATCTTCAGTCTCAGGTCTTATTAGGTGCAGCGGCGATGTGAGATATTGTCTCAACTCCTGAAAACTGTCCTCTATCCATTCAATTCTCTTTCCCTTTTTCATGATCTGAAAAAAAGGGAAATACTTGTCAGTCACCTTAGACAGGGACCTGCTCAATGCCATTAATCGCCTCGTTAAGCTCTGGAGTTCTTTGAGAGTGAATAGGGACTTCAAATCTAATAGAGCTTTGATATTTTGTAGATTAGCTTCAATGCCTCATTCATTGACTATATATCCCAAGAACTTCCCAGCTTGAACTCTAAATGTACATTTCTCAGGATTCAACTACATATTATACTTTCTCAAATAAAAGAAGGTTTCCTCCAAATGTTTTGGGTGGTCTCGAGCTTTTAGGGACTTAGTAATCATGTCATCCATGGACACCTCCATGGTCTTCCCAATCAATGGCTTGAAAACCCAATTGACTAGCCTTTGGAAAGTAGCCCCTGCATTCTTTAGATTGAAAGGCATTACTTTATAGTAGTATAACCCTTGATCGGTGATGAATGTGATCTTTTTCAGATCCGACTCATACTTTCTGATATGATTGTATCCTGAGAATGAGTCTATAAAACTCAATAGCTTGTGCCCAGCCGTAGAATCTACCAATTGGTTTATCTTAGAAAGTGGGAAGTTATCTTTGGGGCATGCCTTGTTTAAATCTGTGAAGTCCACACACATTCTCTACTTTTCATTGGCTTTCTTAACCAATACCACATTCAACACCTATTCTAGATAATGTACTTCTTTGATAAACCTAGGTCTCATTAGTTTATCAACCTCAATGTGCATGGTTTCCCTTCTCTTAGCATTAAATGGTCGTCTCTTCTGCTTCACTGGTTTATATTGAGGGTTGATAGCCAACTAGTGTGAAATCACTTGAGGTGAATCCCTACCATATCTTCGTGTGTCTATGCGAATACATACATGTGTTGCCTCAGGATATCCGTAAGCACCACTTTCTACTCCTCTAGAAGATGTGCGCCAATTTTGATAGTTTTCTAAGGAGATTCCTAAATCAGAATGACATATTCAAGTTCCTCTGTTAGTTCCAAGACTGATGGTTTATTATCTTGCTCGATCTTCTTCATGGTCGGTTTATTCTGTGAGCCCTTATTACTTGCCTCCAGAACTTCTGCCCATGAACGCTTCAATAGATAATATGAGTTTTTTGAAGAGGCGGCGAAGCATGATCGAGCCTCTTTCTGATTCCCTTTAATGATTTTAATTCCTTCTTTTGATTGGAATTTCAGCTTTAAGTAATGAATGCTTTATACTGCCTTTGTGGTTATAAGAAAATGCCTCTCAAGGATCATCATATATGGCATTCTGAGGTCAACCACTTGGAATTTCACCATCGTAGTTTTTTGGTACGGCCTTTCTTCTATAGTGATAGGTAGTTGTATTATCCCTAATGCGTAAACACACGACTCTCTGAAACCATGAAGGCCGGTCTCAGCTAGCCTCAACCTTAGGTCCTCGATCTCCAAGGAGTTTAAAGTTTTCTTGAAGATAATGTTGGTCGAGCTCTCTGTATCTACCAAAATTCGGCTGACGTAATTTGTCTCTACTATTAAGGTTATTACTAGAGCATCATTATGTGGATAATGGACTCCCACTTCATCCTCATCCATGAACATGATAGGCACTGAGGCGATTTTCTGCTTCTTCTCAACTCGAACATTCATAACATGAATATCTGACACATAATTTCGCAATGAATATTTCAAATAATTCTTCTTCGATCTATTTGAATTTCCCGCCAATGTTGCCCCGCATGAGATCACCATGGGTCTTTCCTCATGTCTAGGCTCTCGCTGGTCCTAATGATCCGTGGTTCTGAATTCCTCTTCATTACTTACCACGAAATTCAATAGGTAATTGTTTCGGATCAGGATTTCAACTTGATTTCTGAGATCGAAACACTTGTCTGTCAAGTGCCCAACACTTTGGTGGAACTCGCAAAATTTGTCATTGGCATCTCCACTCAGCTTGGTTCTTATAAAATGGATTTTCATCAGTATAGTTCCTTGTCTTTTGATTTCATGCCAGATTTGCGAGAGTGAGGCCTTCAGGGGGTAAAAACTTGATCTCCTTGGACATGAGCTATTCTCTTCGTCTCATCTCTTCTCGGCGATCGATATCCTCTCAGGGGAAACTCTTCTCTTCCACCTGATGTTCTATTTCATTCATGGATTTGTCTATCATTTCTGTCGAAGTCTCAAAAATTTCTCCAGTTATCGCATCTCTTTTTCAAATCAGTTTTGAGATTTCGCATCTCACTGCGAGTTTATGGTTCGAAAGCTTTTTCCTCCCTCAACTTGAGGGCAATCTAATCTTCAATTTCAATTTCATTTAACAGCTTCCTCTTAACAATTTCATAAGTGGTGACAGATGGCTTCCGCACAACATACCATCGTCAATCTATCTGCAACCTTTTCCTAAGACCTTCAAAAGTTAGGGAGCAGTGATAAGCCCTCAACTCCATCACTTCATCATGGTATCTCTTGATGAAGTTCCTGAGACTTTCACTCTCTACTTGTTTCATGACCAGTAATGAACTTGGAGTTTTGAGGCTAACAATAGCTCATCTGAACCCATCCATAAATACTTCGTATAATTGCTTAAAACTGCCAATGCTGCCAAGAATCAGACTGGTGAACCACTTCCTTGCCTGCCCCTTCAAGGTCAACTAGAATAAACGACACAACTGAGACTTGTTCAACCCTTGGATCAACATCATTTTCCTAAAAAGATCCATATATAGGGATGGGTCAGTTTTTCCCATGAAATGATTTATTTACGGCATCTTAAACTTCTTGAGAAAAACAAGATTCATGATCTTTTGTGATAAATGGGATTTAGAGTATAACCTCATTCTCGGTGTAGGTTCATAATCTTTTCTTCGCCCTCTTTTCTTTTGATCCTCTAATTCCTCGACTAACTTCCTAACGTATGCCTCAAGATTGTCGACCCAGTCGTTGTTCTCCTTGGATTTCCTTCTTCATGGTGGACTTCACAGAGAGCCTTCTCTTCGTCTTTTCTGAATTCAAAACATCCTCATATCTTTTGGATCAGAGCTATTGTTTAATTCATGTTTTCGAATAATTGTCGAGTCATCAGGTGAATATTCGAACGCATGCTTGAATTCGTTGATAAGCTTGAAGGCAACCCTTTCACCTTGCAATTCCTCAGATAGAGAATTCACAATCTTTCCTTTCCCTTTCTCTACAGCAGTGTATCTCATCCTAGACGCGTTTTGCCAAAATTAGGTTTCGTGGTTTGTTGTTTGCAAAGCATTTAGAATACTGCTTTCCACGGCATCGACTGACATAGGTGTCTTCATTCTTTGATAACTGGTTTGATGCATCTTCTTCATCCTCTCTACTTTCTCAGCCAAAGCTTGAAGCTGCCTGTCTTTCTCTGTATGTTGCTTTTCATTGTCGGCCAGCCTCTTGGTCGACCAGGCTGTTCCTGTAACCCCTTGATTGAAGGGAATTTAATGTAATGATGAGGCTTCTGAATCCTGGTTTACATCCTCTAATGACGGTGGTTGATTACCGACATCCTAGTTAATCGTCGCAGTTTCTTTCAAGATATTATCGCCAAGATTTTCCCTTGCCGTCACTTAGTTTTTGGTTACATACGTTCGTGAAATAGCCATCTTCTTCTTTAATGGTGGTTTCTGACTTTTTGTTCAGAATTCCACACAAATGGCACCAGATGTTGATGCAACGAAAATCCTTCTTTGAACTTCATTTACCAGCAACAATCTCATTCATCCCTCACTCAACCTACAATCACAACTGAAAGCTATAGGGGTGAAAAGCCAGTTATCCGAAGAAAAACCTTTGATGCTTAAGTCAGGATTTCGCTTTACGTAATAAGAGAAAGTGATCAAGGAAAATATAGGATTCTGCTTTCAGAGTTTCAATAGTCGTACCTAATTGTTCTTGGTCTCTTTTAATAGACATTCATGTCTCTCAAATATAATAGAATTATATGAAATTCGAAAACAAGTATCTCGTTATGCGAGAATGACGATTATTCTATTAGGTAAGCATTGGCTTCTGAATTTTATGCGATCTCATGCCTTTTTCATAGAGCGTGTCTACTAGACTTTAAGATTCTTATTATATAAGGAGTTTTGCTTATTAAGAGCCCTTATTATAGAATAATCTGGGAAGAATATGAGAAAGAAACGAATCATTCACAGATACTTAATTGTAGTGAGGTCTCGAAAACCACTACGTGAGGCTTCTTCGAGTAGCTGAGACGAATTCTCATACGTGTTTGAGACCTTTATTAACATGCCTGAGACCTTCATAAAAGATCTCAATTTGAGATGCTAACTTGAGATCTTCAACTCGACTTTCATGCCGATTCGAGATCTTCTAATTACCCTCAAGAGATCTCGGCTTTTGCCAAACCTGAAGTTGTCCTTACCATCTAGGCAACTTTTCTCAGGTGATACTAGGTCTCAAACTGTTACTTGTCTCTTTATGCAAGGTTATTTTGGGCTTGTGATCTATTGGGCTTCGAGTGTATTCTAGATCAAATAGCCAACAATATATATAGTGACTTAATGCTTATATAAAACCCTTTTTTTCAAGGTCATTGTGGAATGCAAACTGTAATTTCAGAAAGTTATTTTCTATTTTCTTTTTAAGCTTGCGACATAGCATATAGTAACTAGACAAATGTAATCAAGTGAGAATTTGAATACTTTTCAAAACTGTCTGATATCAAATTAGGTTGTTACTTGACCTAAAAACTTAAAAACTTCATATCATCACTAACATCAACAATTGGATCAATAATCTTCTGGAGTGACATGAAACATTATTGTTAAGTATGAGCGATTGCCAAATCCTGAGTAGTCATGTTCATTTCAGACATCTAGAGCTCTCCTTACCTAATCTTGTCTTTTGAGTTCTTATATCATAAACTTTTATTTCTAAAGTGAAATACATTAGAAGCCAGATTAAGAACCTCCTTCAAATATTCTCTCTCTTGCTTTTGATGCTTGTAACATACCCAAAGATTAAATTCAACTCAATATTTCAAAACTTAGAAACTCTTCCTTTTCTCTTCATCACCAAAACCAAATTAACAAGAAGATAAATTCACTATAAGCTAGTTTTACATAGAAAAAAAAATTTAGAAATAACAAATCCATTAAATTTCATAAGAAAATCAACCAGCTTCCATACTTGACTGTAAATTCAAAGTAGAATATCTGTTAGTTATAATTTAACGAGGAATTAGTGTTAGAGTTTCAAAATCTTATTAAATTAAGCCAAATGTAGCGGATCAATATATTAACCATTTCGTCCATAACACACCCGCAATAACTTCAATCAATAACAAAAAAACATACCAGAAGTCATCATATGATGCTGTGTGCTGAAATCAAGGTCCCAATTGCTTCAATTGGATCGAAATCAAGTGAAGTCAGAAATCGAAATTGGGTTTAAGAGGTCATGGCTAAGACAAACGAAAATGAGAGTAATTTATACTCTCTTCCCTTTTTCAAGAATTACTATGCTTAATGGGCTAGCACAATATATATAGATATATATATAACGAGAGTCGTTACCTCCTCCCATGTAATAAACAAAAGTGACTCATCCCATTATGAGTCATAAATCAATAAACACACTAAAATCATATTTGTACAAAATCATACTACTATAATAAGTGTAACAATAAACTGACTCAATTACATAATGTGATCACAAATTATAAGTCAGTCACACATACTCTAATATATTTGATATTAGTCACATAATATAATTTGATTTAAATTATTAAATTACATAAATGATTATGTTGGTCCACAATATGTGAGAAATAAATCCAACAATCTCCTACTTGGACAATATGAATCATTCTAGTATCATTTGAAAATAAGGTTATCAGATTAATCTGTAAGTGACTTAATAACAAAGTCAAATGTGAGCAAACACCTAAAACAAAAATGAGTCCATAATGTGTTTATAACATCAAGTGGCATGCAAGCACCGACTAGATGCTCAATATATAATAAGATACCATAAACACCTGACCAAGTAGTAGTATGCAAATATGACATGGAAATATTAAAAGTAAGTTATCAAAATGCTCATTTCCATAAGGTCCACGCATCTAACAGAATGAGAATAAACAAAATATCTCTTAAATGCATTGCTTCCTTACAATTAAATGAGACAAACACAAAATGTCTCTATCACAATAAAGGAAGCTATACTGAGACTAGACCCTAAAGTCTCAGTCCATAATGTCCAAGACTAATCAAAATGTCTTAGACCACAATATCCTCACGATATAATGTCATATATATACAACAAAATGTGCACACAACAACAATATATGACAAACTATAATATGCATACATTAAGTATAAACAATCATTCTTTCATTATAGTTGCAACTTATTTACATACAATTCAGAGCTCCCACTAATTAAACACAACCGAAGACTCTAATAATTCCATATGAGCAACATGTGTCTAAAAAACCTTAGGGCCTAGGCCTTTAGTTAGTGAATTAGCCAAATTGTGCTCTGTAACAACATGCTCAATAAAAACATAAGATTGAGCAATTTTCTCTCGTACAAACAAATACTTAGTATCAATATGTTTTGAATGTGAGGAACTTCAAGTATTTCGAGAGAAATTAATTGCAACAGAATTATCACAAAAAATCTTCAGCGACTTCAAAATGGAAAATACAAAATCCAATCCTGAGAAAAATTTCTGCATCCAAATAGATTGACATGTAACTTCATAACATGCTACATACTTTGCCTCCATGGTCGATGAAGTTGTAAATGTCTGTTTGACACTTTTTCATGTCACAGCTTCACCAGCCATCATACAGATATATCCAGAAGTAGATTTCCTATCATCTGGATAGCCTGCATGATTGGCATCTGAAAATTCAATTATATCAAAATTGTCAGATCGCCGACATGTTAAGATAAAATCTTTAGTACCTTGTAAATATCTTAACACTTTCTTGGTTGCTTTCCAGTGGCTGATACTAGGATCACTTAAGTATCTACCAAGTACACCTAGGAAAAACAATATCTGAGCGTGTATAAACTTGAGCATACATCAAACTTTCAACAACTGAAGCATAAGGGACTTGTTGCATTTGAGTCTTTTCAATGTCATTTCAATGACATTGTAATTTTAATAATATGTCACATTTCACAATTGGTGCTTTTCCAAGAATACATGATTCCATATTAAACCTACTTAAAATAAGATTAATGTAAGTTTTCTAAGACAAACTAAAAACACCTTTATATTTGTCACGAAGAATTTCAATCCCTAAAACATAATGGGCTTCACCAAAATCCTTCATATCAAAATGACAAGCCAACATGTGTTTTGTCTCAAGCAAAAAATTAGTATCTTTGGCTGCAAGCAATATATCATTAACATAAAGTACTAGAAAGATATATTTGCTTTCACTCACCTTAAAGTATATACACTGATCAGCAATGTTCTCCTGAAATCCATAACAGGTGACAATTTCATCAAACTATAAATATCATTGCCTAGATGTATGTTTAATTCCATAAATAGACTTATTCAATTTACATACTATGTGTTCTTTGCCAATTTCAATAAAACTATCTGGTTGAACCATATAGATATCTTCAAACAAGCTTCTATTAAGAAAAGTTGTTTTGACATCCATCTGATGTAGCTCTAAATCAAAATGAGCTACCAATGCCATAATAATATGAAATGAGTCCTTAGTAGAAACGGGTGAGAAGATTTCTTTATAATCAATACCTTCCTTCTGACTGAAACCCTTGGCTACAAGTCTAACTTTGTATCTTTCTACCTGATCTCTAGCATTTTTCTTGGTTTTGAAAATCCACTTACAACCTATTGGTCTGCATTGATCTGACAATTTAACTAAATCCCACACATTGTTATGAACCATGGATGTCATCTCATCATGCATGGCATGTATCCAAGATGAGGATTCTGAACTACTAACAGTCTCCAGAAATGTAATAGAATCAGAGGACACACCAACATCATAATCATGTTCCTGCAAATCGACTATATAGTTATCAGAAGTAGCAGGTCTCTTGGTCCTCTGAGATCTATGCAATGGCACATCAGTAGCACTATCCTCCACAACCATGGGCTCTAAATTATGATGAGCTTCAGGTTCTTGAGGAGAATCATCAACATGTTCAACATATGGTAATCTCATTGCAGGAACATACAAAAAGGGGATAGGCATAACCACACGTTCTTCTTTTAAAGAAATATCATGAGGCTCAGAACTCCTACTGTCATGGTCATCCTCAAAATAAATGGCACGGTCAGACTCAATGATTCTAGTAGTGTGAGAAGGACAATAAAATCTAAAACCCCTTAAGCCAATACAATAGCTAATAAAATGACCACTAACAGTTTTCGGTTCAAGCTTTCTTGATTGCAGAATATAAGACTTTACTTCTGCTCTGCAACCTCAGATATGAAAATGACTTAAGTTGGGTTTCTTGCCTGACCATAATTCATAAGGAGTTTTAAGAACTGACTTGCTTGTTACTTGATTTAGAATGTATGTTGTAGTTCTTAAACCTTCACCCAGAAAAATCGGTAATGTGGAGTTACTGAACATACATCGCACTATATCAAGAAGGGTGTAATTTCTTTTTTCTGCAACTCCATTCTGTTCAAGAGTACCAAGAATCGTATACTGAGCATCTATACCACATTCTCGAAGATAGCTAGCAAAAGGTCTAAGATTATGCCCAGTTTTATTATATCTCCCATAATACTCATCACCTCTGTCTGATCTGACTGCCTTAATTTTCTTACTCTTTTAGAGTTCTACTATAATCTTAAAGACTATGAAAGCATTTAAGGTCTTAGAATTTTCAACAAGAAATTCAAAATGACCATAACGAGAAAAGTCATTAATGAACATGATGAAGTATTTATAACCGTTTATAGCAATAATATTAAAAAGGCCTATAGATATCAGTGTGTATTAACTTTAAAATCTCTTGACTTCTTCCGATTCTATTTCTCTTGGTTTTAGCAGTAAACTTGTCTTTGACACAATCAACACAAGTGCCAAAATTATAGAAGTCTAGATCATGAAGAATACCATCTAAACATTTATGCCACAACATAAAGAAATTTTCATTCACTTTACCACACGAAAAGCTAACATTCATAATATAAACAGTACAAGATGATTGAATAACATCAAGAGATAAATCAATCATATATAAGCTATCATATAAAGTGCCAGAACCAACAAGCATAGCATTATAAAACAGATATATTTTTTTGTCACAAAAATGAAAAGTGTAGCCAGATCTATCTAAAATAGATACAAATATCAAGTTTCTTCTAACATAAGGAATATATGCTATATCTAATAGATCTACAATATGGCTAGATGCTAGCTTTAATCTAACGACTCCAATGAGTTCAACATTGGCCTTTACTCTATTGCCTATATGTACAATCAGCTCTCGTTCATTTGGTTTCCTGCTGCTTCTGAATTCCTGTAAGGAATTCATTATATTAATGGTCGCACCAGTATATAACCACTAAATATTAAAATGAACATCAATTAGGTTGGATTCAAAGAACATAAAGGCTAAATATACTATACCTTTCTTTTCTAGCTAAACTTTGAATTTCACATAATTAGCTCATATTTATGACAAAATTGGCATTTTCCTATAAATCCTTCTGAAGAGCCAATACTAGAATTGATGGTAGATGTAGAACTAGAAACAGAAACATTTTTCTTAGAGTTTTTCCTCTTAAAAGATTTATTAAAACTCTTTGGAAAATATTTCTTTCTATTCCCACTTTTCTGCTCAGCCATCATGGCTATGTGGGATTGATTCTTCTTCAGATTCTCCTCCTCTTGAACAAAAAAGTATTGGTTTGTTCGAGTATCCACGACATTTTCTTTGTGTTATAGTTATTTTTCATATTAGCAAACTAAGTCAACAAAGACTCCAAAGAAAAATAAAAAAATCTTTAAGCAGTGGCACACTTATGTCCAACAGTTTTCCGTTATAGCTGGACAATCTCAAGATATGTTCTCTAACTCTAGAAATCCTGTCATAACGGGTAGTAGTGAACAATCTCATATAATTAGACTTTTCAGCCTTGTCTATCTTCTTAAAACTTTTCCTAACGATATCTAAGAAATCCTTGGCATACTCACTTTTAGGGATACTCTTCCAAATTGATCTATCAATAGAGTATCTCATCACAGTTAAGCATATTCTGTTTGAAGTATTTCATGCCTCCTAATATGCTCTATCAAAAACAGAACTATCATCTGTAAGTGGTGAAAATGGATCTTTTCGTAATACCAAATCCTTATCTGTGATAACCAAGTGCACTAAAATAAACTCAAGCTAATCCTCCTAATTAGTCTTAGTTAATGTTTTTTATGAAGGCTAATTGGAGATAAGCTAAGAAATCACCAGCTAAATAATCACCAAACAAGGGGGTCATTCAAGCATGTAATACAAAATTATGCTATCAAAATATATTCTTCAACTTCATTTTTCTTACATTATATCAACCAAAAATAAAGTTAACTAATTGTATATAAGACTAAAAGACTTGTTACCGACAGGTTAATCAAAATTTTCAGTACAAAATACACAACTAATCTCTTTATTAACTCAAACATCCTACTAAGTAATAATTTATCAATAGGATAATCTCACCACCCATATAGATCTTGATAAATATATATATATATATATGTAATCCATCATAACATTTAATAAGCATTATCTATAAATGAACAAAATAATACAAAATTCAAAATAATTCATTATAACTGGTCCTACGACAGGCATATACATAGTTACTTTGAATTGTAATTTTGCCTTTTCTTAAACTATAAACATGTAAACATTATGTCCATTATACTTAACAACAATAAAGATAGATTACTATTTTTGAACTAAATTATAAGAAATAAGAAATTTTTGGATTAAAATATAAATAACCAAAATAATAGGGCAAAAGTATAAATATCAATAATTATAAGCTATAGAATAATATAATAAAATACTGAGGCTAAAATATAATTATTTAATTTTTATATGTCAAAATTTAATTTTTATATAAAATATAGATCCCATTGATATTTTACCATCAGATTTAATTAATATTTCACTGTCTTCCTCACCCGTCAACCTGGGCAAATGAGTTTAAAACAAGTTTATAACCCAAGCTAATTCGGCCTCTATATTTGAAGAAAAATACACTCATATGATCTAATTCAATAGATCTTGCCAATTATACTCTCAATTTACCCCAAATTTGATTAAAAATTAACAAAATTAAGAATTGTCTCAATTTAAAAATTTACACTTTATACCCTAAACACATAGTAAATTGGTAAAGTTATAAATGAAAATGATAGACAATGCTCTAATAATTATTAGAGTTTCAAAATATTATTAAATCTAGCCAAATACAACGGATCAATATATTAACTATTTCGTCCATAACACGCCCACAATAACTTTAATTAATAACATAAAACATACCAGAAGTCGTCATATGATACTGTGTGCCGAAATTAAGCTCTCAATTACTTTAATTAGATCAAAATCAAGTGAAGCCAAAAATCGAAATTGGGTTCGGGAGGTCACAAGAAAGACAAATGAAAATGAAATGAATTTATACTCTCTACCATTTTTCAAAAATTACTATACTTAATGGGTCAACACAATATATATATACAACGAAAGTAGGTACCTCCTCCTATATAATAAACAAACCATCCCATTATGAGTTATAAATCAATAAATACAATAAGATTATATTTGTACAAAATCATACTATTATAATGAGTGTAACTATAAATTGACTTAATTACATAATGTAATCACAAATTATGAGTCAATCATACATGCTCTAATATATTTGACATTAGTCACATAATATAATCTGATTTAAATTATAAAATTATATGAATGATTATGTTAGTTCACAATATATGAGAAATAAATCTAATAATTAGTACAAAAATAATTTTTTTTTTTACGTAATTTTGGTATTAAATTGTTTAAATTTGTATTTTAAAAATATGAACATTTGACTGGAGAAAGATTTAATTTTTTTTAACAGTATTTTAAAAAAAATGAAAAAATTTAATGTTTCAAAGTCTTCTACATCAATATTCATGATTTATTTATTAAATAAGCTATGAAAGATTTAATCAATTACAATAAAATTTCGGATTAAACTCTACTAAAATTAACCCTATCCAGATACTTTTTCGGAATTCAAGGCCCAAAAAATCTCAATAACCGAAACAATAGATAGACTTACTTGGACTCCATTTCACTGTCACCACTTCTAATGAAATACAAGCATTGAAATGCAAAGATTGAGAGTAAAATGAAGACGACACAGTTGAGAAAATGAAGGAATAAGAATAATGCAAAGTGGGTTTTGGGTGAAACTGATTTGAATTCAAGAATGGGATTGAAGAGGGCTTTGGTGAGCTTGGAAAGGAAAGATGATTGCGAAGAATTTGAGAAGAAATAGCTAAGATAGTAGTAAGGATTTGATATTGACAAGTATATGAGCTTCTTCTTCGAGAGGTTTGAGAATTCCATGGTAGAATGTAGATGATCTTCGAAACGACATTGACTGAGCTTCATGCTTACAAAAACAAAGGTTTTGTGACTGCATATGCTTGTTTTTGTTTAAAAAATATAAAATAAAATAAAAACAGGGACCCATTTGCTAAAACATGTACAATTTGTTCTTTTTAAAAAATAGTTAAAAAATTAAGGATCTAAATAATAAATTTCAGTTATAATTTATAATAGATGTGATAAACTTGCATGTGCTATTATCCCAACTTGACTAGTGTTTCTAGCGTATTTATAAGATTTTATTGTTTTTAACTTTTAAATATATAAATAATTAATTAATTAATTAAAATTATCAAAATATTATTATATATTAATTCATATGTAATTATTATTAACGAATTAATAATTTTTTTAACTTTTAAATCATTTTTAGATATTTTAAATGACACTAAGGGCCAAAGAGAAAGTCATACCCCACAAAAGGTATATATTTCCTCCTTTAGAGAGGATGAAGTGGTGGTATTCTATATTTTAATTAATTATTAGTGATTTTTTTAAGTTTATATGTTATTTTATTAAATATTTATATCTATAATACTCGTATGTTTCGTACAAATTTTATTTATTATGTTAATAAAATAAATTCTTAAATAATTAAAAAAATTATAAATGAGACAATTTTATCGTATTATTATAATTATTTAATTAATAAAAAACTATAAGTTAGTAATAAATTAAAAAATAAAATAAAATAATAAAATAAAGTCAGCTCACGCAATTAGACCGTTCAACACAAATAGACGGTTGAGATTAGCTCTTTTTGTCTAGGGCTTTGTTCGTCCTTGGGCCATGGCGACCACGTGCTTTTCCTTGCGAATATTCTAAGAAACCTCTCAAAACAACCAACAGCCCAAGCAAAAGAAACCCTAAAATTTTTCATTGTTCTCTCTCAGCGCGTTTTTCCTGAAGAAATTGCAAAATGGCGTCGTTTAGTGAAGCTCCTCCCGGCAATGCAAAGACTGGAGAGAAGATCTTCAAGACTAAGTGTGCTCAGTGCCACACCGTCGAGAAAGGCGCCGGTCACAAACAAGGTACGTTTGTTTTTGTTTCCTTTGAATTGGTGGTCTGATTCTGATTAGAATTTGTCTTGTTTGGATCTGACAATTCCTAGATCTGACTAATAATAGGCTTAAAAATTATATTTTTATTTAGTTATTTGGGTTATTTAGAACTAAGAAATTAATATCATTTTCTTTTTTTTTTTTTGGTTATTTGAATAAAATAAATTGTAATTTGCAGGGCCAAATTTGAATGGATTGTTAGGAAGGCAATCTGGGACAACAGCTGGGTACTCTTACTCTACTGCTAACAAGAACAGGGCTGTGATTTGGGAGGAAAATACTTTGTACGATTACTTGCTCAACCCTAAGAAGGTATGATATGAATTATTTCTGTATAAATCTTGTCAAATTCTGTATGCTGTTGAATTTAGCAGAGTTCTATGTGTTTGTGGGGTGTAGTAATTTATTTTGAATATCTGGAGTTTCATTGAAGCTTGTTTATGAATTACATGGAGTTTTTGAGGTCCATACGTTGATGATCTTTCTTATGAGGAGTATATTGTCTTTTAAGTTTATATGGTAGGGCTTTCTGTTCAGTGATTAGAGAAAATGATTTTGTGAGCCTTGCTTCTTACTGTTTAAGAATCAGAACACGAATGTATTGAAGGTTTCTGCGTTTAATATGTAATGAGACTTGAAAGAAAGCTAGCTTTTGTTAGGATACTGATTTTTCTTATCCTGAGAGTTGTTATTGAAGCTTTACCGCTCAAGAAAACATCCGTTACCAAATGAATTTCTTTCTTTTTTTTTTTTTCTCTGCACTATGCCATTTTGTTTGTCTATATTTTGCAACTCTGGCTTCTTGATACTTGGTACATTTTGATGCAGTACATCCCTGGAACTAAGATGGTTTTCCCTGGATTGAAGAAACCTCAAGATCGTGCAGACCTCATTGCGTATTTGAAGGAATCTACTTCATCTTAAATCCTTGGCGACACTCTCCGTTTCCCTATTCCATTTTGCAGTTGTTGGAGATGGTTTTGCATAGCGGATGTAGTACTATTTTTTACCAATAAATTTGACCTTTTAGGGCTAGCCGTGCTCTTAGCATTTGCTGCTAGTCATTGCTTATTTCACAAAAGGTTACTGTCATTGGCAAATATAATATTCAATTCAACTTCCTGGTTCTAATCATATATCATGAATTTTATATTATCAATGATCATAAACTATCATAATCATCTACTAGCTTTCGATTAAGTTATTCATCATGTGGCGGGATGCATGACATGTTTGTGATATATTTTTGCAAATTAAGCTCCATGTTTGCTTTCTACTATAATTTTTGATTTTGAGAAATTATCTGTGGAATGGAATT